>BJBW01012455.1:0-80244 GCA_004320125.1 Scolopax mira | reverse complement strand
AACAGACTCTCCCCAGCTTTCCTGTAGCCCCCTCAGGTATGAAGGCCGGTATTAGATCTCCCTGGAGCCTCCTCTTCTCCAGGCTGAACAACCCCAGCTCCCTCAGCCCATCCGCGTAGCAGAGGTGCTCATAAAGTAGTACTAATAATTGCTGGGCCTGGGTTGACGTTGGCATTTTGTCTCTGCCTTGGTGGATTCTCTCTTGTGAGACTGTCATGGCTTCAGAGGTGCTGAAGGATGCAGTATTGATGTTGACATGGAGTCTGAGGAAGGGCTTTAAAGGCAGGAGCTGCTCGTTGGCTTTGTGCACACGGCAGTCTCATCACCTGTGGGGCCCGGCGTCCCGCTCTGGAGCACGGCTTTACAGTCAGGACGTGATAATGGCTACAGAGCAGCAAAAGGAAAATGGATGTTTGTGTTTAGGTTATCTTCTCTCCTTTGCTGGAAGCTGTTGAATATATTCTGGTTCCATGAGGAATAAGTTAAAAGCATTTCTGTCAGTTTGCTTCCCTTTATTCAAAGCAGAAGATAAACTGGTGTGTGATGCTCTTATGAGACTAAAGGGTGGGTTCTTTTTTTTGTTGGATTGAATAGGAACAGAACAGATCCCAGGTTCCTCTCAACAAGATCTTCAGATGAGTTTCTGTACTTTGGTGGGAGATGGGTTATAGGGCACCAGCACCATGATGGATACTGGATTTGTGAATCTTTAGCTGAGAAAGGGGATCTAGGGAGCTGTTGGGAGTTTTTTTTGATGCAGGCAATGAGGATATTTTGATTTGGCATGTGGGGAATTGTCACCCTTGAAGCAAGACCCAAATTTTGGGGTGGAGGACTAAAGAATTGAGGCTTGCAGGAACAAAGTGCTTGCTGAGGAACGAAGCTGCCTCCCAGCCTCAAGAGAAGGATGAGACAACTCCTAAATAAAAGAAATGGAGAAACAAACCAGAAGATGCCTCCAAGGTTGATTTAAAGATCATCAGAAATAACTGCTTCTGTGATGCATTAGAGCTGTGCCCTGAGTGAGGAGAGATCTTTGAGGTTCTCCTGGGTGGGGAGGGGCACCTGGGAAATCGAGCATGGAACTGTGTACAGGAGAAGGCAGGTCCCCAGTGGGAGAATGAGACTGTTCTTCCTTCACAGAGCTTTGGGCTGTACCAACTAAGCTTTAGTCGAGCTGTCAGCATCTTCCCTTTACTTCCCCATGGGCCTGGATATTTTTTTTTTATGGTGAGCAGCTGCCTATCTCTGTTTGGTCTTTTTGGGCCACCTCTATTTTTAGATGATTCCCTCTATCCTGTCCCCCTCAGGAAGGTGGGTATCTGCAGGGAGAGGAACAGAGTGAAACATACAAATGCAGAGTAGAGAAAATCCCTGATGAAAGGTGGGAGCTGCTGGATTTCACTGTCACACTCTGCTGTGCTGGCTGGTGGCCACTTGTGTAGCTGCTCCACACTGCTTTGTGTTGCTGCGTAGAGTCTCCATGCTATTGTGTCTTCTCCTTTTCAGAACCAGTATGAAAAGCACAAAGAGGTCGTCGCTGCTCAAGGTGTGAAGATTCTTGGTAAAGATTTGGAAAAAACACTGGCCGGTTTGCCGTTGCTTGTAGCTCATAAAGAGGATGAAGTCCCAGTCCTCAAGGTGAGATTGCCAACACTGAAATAAGACACACAAACTGAGGGCAACCGAGTTCTCCTGTGGTGAAGCTCATTCAGATCTTGAGAGCTCAGTGTGCGAGTAACGTGCTTTTTTTTGGTTGCATTTTAAAATAATATACATCATATAATATATGTAACACACGTTACAGTAACATGCTGTAGCCATTGATGAAGCATTAGTGTGGTGATGTTTTCAGTATCTTGACCCTTAGCTTTTCCCTGATATTTTGCTGGGGTGTCCCTGCTGGTAGAATAAGGTTTGAAAACAACTATCATAGTACAGTTTGACTATATGTTAATTACAGATTTGGTACCTGCAGTAATTTATGCATATGTTTTGCTTAAATTATATTAGGCAAATACCTGCTAGTGGCGTTCCTCAAACTGTCATAATTGCAAAATTGATTCAAGACTCATGTAGTAAATTTCTGTTGTGACTTTAAAAATGGCAAAGGAAAGAGTGCAGTTATCTTAAAACCAAAATTGAGATGAGATGTTCCTGTTTTCCAATATCAGGAAGTGAGTTTAAAAAGGAAACTCGCATGTTAATAGTTTATTTGTAACCATAGTTTTACTTTAGCCTTCTGTCTACTTATCTTTCCCTCTAGAGGGAGGTTAATCTTTTAGGTCCTCCAAACACAGACTTTTTTTCTGGGTACATATGAGTATGTATGTAAAGTGTACGAGTAGCAGATATGTGAGATCTTTAAGTGACGTCACCCATTCATCTGGAAAAGACTGAGTGGTTTAAAATGCATGGCCTCTTAAAAAATGGGTTGTTTTTTTGAACTTCTCTGAAACTTCTCTCTTGTATTCTCTGCTTTGTACTTAGGCCTAAAGAGCCTTCAGAGTCCAGCTCATGGTTCTTACTGCTGATGCTGAGTTAGGCAGCCAGAGCTATTGCCACAGCCCAGGCTGTGGGGTGTGTGTTCCACTCAGCCAGTCCCACCAGTACAAACTTAAGAGCACTGGGGAGGGCGATGTCTATTCTGCAGCAAAATGTTACTAACTCCCAAGATGGGCATCTGCTTTCTGTTACGCAATGGCCGCCTTGCAAAACCCCTGACTCTAGTTCAGTTCAGAGTTTTCCGATGCCAAATGCAGCAGCAGCAGCAGCGTGTCACGGGGCTGTGTCACCTGTCCTGCAACTCTGTCAGTTGGTACCTACTGGTATGGCTGTCACCTGCCTTCAGCAGCTTACGAATGGAGAAACTTTGTACCCTGAAGCATAAGTAACAATAGAACTAAAATTTGCTCTTTTTTTCTCGCCTTTTTTTCCCCTCTCTAAAGGATGAACTAATACACGAACTGAAGCAAACGCTGAATGCAATCAAGTTAGAAGAGAAAGGTGTTTATGTCCAGGCTTCTACTTTAGGCTCTTTAGAAGCATTACTTGAATTTCTTAAAACATCAGAAGTGCCAGTAAGTACTTCTGGGCTGTATCTGATGCTGTTGTTCCTACAGTTTAGTTCGTAACTGTTTCCTTTCGTCTGAGAAAGATTAGTGACTGATTTGTGTGGCTTTCCTCTTCAACAGTATTCAGGAATTAATATAGGTCCTGTCCATAAAAAGGATGTTATGAAGGCATCGGTGATGTTGGAGCACGACCCGCAGTAAGTAACATCTTTGCTTGAGGATGTTGATAAACGGGGGGGGGGGTGTGTGGGGGGTGTGTTCCAGGGATGCCCCCTCCTTCCCTGGGGTTCTGTGTCTGTCTGGTAAACTGTCTGACTTATTTTAACTTCCAGGTACGCAGTCATTCTAGCGTTTGATGTGAGGATTGAACGTGATGCACAGGAAATGGCTGATAGTTTAGGAGTTCGAATTTTTAGTGCTGAAATAATTTATCACTTATTTGATGCCTTCACAAAGTATAGACAAGACTACAAAAAGCAGAAACAAGAGGAATTCAAGTAAGAGCAATCCCATTCTGGATGTTTCCCAAATCAGTGTCTTTTAATTGTCTTACCGTAAATGAAATTGTATTTAACTTCTTGTTTCCATGTTATTATTTAGCATGTAGTTCTGATGGGAAGGAAGGAAAGGAGGAAGAGGATAGGACAGTAACTCCAGTCTAAATTGTTTACATCTAGGATTAGGCTCACCAGAGTGAGAGCTGTGAAACAGTTGTAAGATTTAGCTAAAACTATCAAGTAATATGGAGTGTTCTTACTAGGGTTGGCTTTGTGCACTTGGCTTCTGTTCCTGGTCTGTGACAGATGGGTTAGTCTTGCAGAGTTAAAAAAAACAAAACAAAAGGGATTTGGATTCTGTTGTTTCATATTTATGCAATTCCAACATATAGAGTTTAATTCTGATGGTAGTAATGTGAATATGCAATCATTTAATAATTTATAGGGAACCAGAATTAATCTTTGTAGTCTTGCTTCATTGGCTGATCCTCAATGAAGTAAGGACAGACAAAATAAAAGAAAATGTATTTCATTTCATATTGATCCCAATTTGCCTTTGTTTGCTTCAGCATTTGAACATATTTTTCACTTCACAAAGATCTTGAATTTTTGGAGTCCCTGTGATGGGTTGAGGCAATAATGTTTCTATCCCTGTGCTCTTCTGAGACTATAATTATACTGTGAAATTACTGTTCCTTTGGTCTTAGCTGTCTGCCCAAGACAGTCAAAATACAATCCATACTGGCCGTGCTTGACTGTTGTTCCCTGTAGCTCTTGAAGATCAAGTATTTACTAGGAGTAGTAAGATTGGCAAAAAGTATTTTCCTGCTTGATTTCTCCCCAAGTGACACTCCTGGAATAAACACCCAGGAGGTGTGGGAGAAGGCAGAGCTGTTAGTGTGTACGCTGTTCCAGCACCTCTTATAAAAATGCCTTTTCTTTGTCATCTTCCAGGCATATAGCAGTATTTCCTTGCAAGATGAAAATACTCCCTCAGTTCATTTTCAACTCTCGTGACCCAATAGTGATGGGTGTAGTGGTGGAGGCCGGCCAGGTGAAGCAGGGGACGCCCATGTGTGTACCCAGCAAAAACGTAAGTAAAGGTCGCTTCTCAGGGGGCGTTTGTTCTGCCTCGGTAGTTCCTGGGCCGATGCAGCAGGAGACACTTGCACGCCTTCCCCTGGTGCAGAGTTTTGGTAGGAGACAGGATTCAGACTTGTAGATGTAGTCTCTTTCC
The DNA here is from genome assembly GCA_004320125.1 of Scolopax mira. NCBI lineage: Eukaryota > Metazoa > Chordata > Aves > Charadriiformes > Scolopacidae > Scolopax > Scolopax mira. Next base: position 75,436 of record BJBW01012455.1, on the reverse strand, counting down.
TGGTGATCAGCCATCGTGCTGTCCTCTGCTGGAGCAGGGCTGAGTCCCGTGCCAGGTCACAGCCTCCAGCCTGCCCCAGCACCCTGCCAGTCACCCTCCCTCCCTCCCTCTCTGCAATTTCTGGATTGTGATATGGAATAACGAGCAAAATGGTCATTCCTGGTAGCTAATGGGGCTGGGGGGGGGGGGGGGAGTCCTGATGTCCGATGTCCCAGATGAACTAGATGGATGGGTTGATGTCACTGCCCTCTTCAGTACCACGTGCTTACAGTGCAGCGCTTCCTGAGGTGGCTGCTCCAAAAGCTCAGTGCTTCCTTACCAGCAAGGCTGTAGATACCAACAGGAATTCGGACAAGAGCATGTTTGCAGAGGTCTTCTGGATGTGTGTTACAGCTTCTTCATTGTGTTACAGTTTGTTGAAATCGGAATAGTTACAAGTATTGAAGTAAACCACAAACCAGTGGAGGTGGCAAAAAAAGGCCAAGAAGTATGTGTTAAAATAGAACCTATTCCCGGTGAATCACCGAAAATGTACGGGCGACATTTTGAAGCAACAGATATCCTCGTCAGCAAGGTAAGAGCAGCCTGCCTTTTCGGAGGGGGCTCATGAGACAGGGAAATGTTGCATGAAGCCTGGAAACGTACACTAGGAACCTGTTGGAGACCAGCAGACACTCGGCATGGTCGGTGTGTGGTGCGGTTCAGCAGTTTCCCTGGTGCCTTCTTTGGAGGTTTGTTAGTGGCTGCCCCTCGAGGACTGGAGGAAGGATGTACCGCAGCTAAAAACACCTTGTGCCTTATTGCACCCGAGAGGGTAAAATGCCCAGTGAGCTATTTGCAGAGGGAGGGGTGTACGTAGCTGGTGCTCAGAGCAGCTTGGCATTAGTGTCGTCGTGTTGGTCTAGTTTTGAAACTGGGCAGTAACAGCAATACTGCAGTTGCTCTAGTTCCAGAACGCTGGGCTCGGAGGAGGAGATGAGCCCTTGCTCAGTTTTCTGCTGTGGGAAGCAAAGCCATGGCTCTCCATGTTCCCAACTGATTTAGTTACCATGTTGGGAGATGCCACCTGCTACTCGCATGCTCTGGGGGCTTGTCCTCATGAGCAAGGGGCAAGTAGCCACAGGGGCTTCCCAGGTGGAGATGCTGGGCCTGGGAGGTGATGCTGGTGCTGTGGGCCCTGGGGAAGCAGGAGATCCTCTCTGGTCGCAGGCTTTTACCTCCCTGTGAGACGGTCTGTGCTTCTGCAGCCTCTGAAGACCAGGTAAGGGACGTGAGGAGAAAGGAAGGGAAAGATCAGAAGCAAAACTGGGATTGGAAGGAGCCTTCCCGCTGTGCAAACTGGTGCCCTTTCTTCTTGTGTTGCAGATCAGCCGTCAGTCCATCGATGCCCTGAAGGACTGGTTCAGGGACGAAATGCAGAAGTCTGACTGGCAGCTTATAGTAGAGCTGAAGAAAGTGTTTGAAATCATCTAGATAACTTTTTACAGCAATGGGGAGGCAGGAATAAATGCACTCTTCCTGTTCTAATAGTTACCAACAAAGTCCTATATTGAAGACAGTGTTGGATATATGTTTGGGAGGAAAATATGTGGATAAAATGTTTTCCATGAGAAACCAAGAAATTTACACTGGTTTGACAGTGGTCAATTTACACGTTCCCATGGTTCCAATGTGCCTGTTCACCTCTCCTACTGCCCTTCCTAATACTGGCTGCTGTTTTAAAGTTTGCCCTTCCTTCTCTCACACCTTCCTTCCACCCTCTTTCCCTCCCTCTCTCCAAAAGAAAATAAAATAAATTGAATTTTTATTACAGAACTAAAGCTCTTTCACTTTTATACTGATGAGATCAGTACTGCAGTATTTGATTAACCAAGCTTCTGCAGACTTTGTGATTCTTGGGACATTTTTGATGTAAGAAGTACTTCTTTATTTATGCATACCTCTTCCCTTTACTCTCTTTTCCAACATTCTTCTGCTTTGTGCCTATAGAAAATTTTTTAAATAGAAAATTAGGCAATTGGATATTTCTGTATTTGCTTTGTGTGGAAAAAAAAAAAAATGATGTAAAGCATAGTTGGCCGCCTTTTACTGCTTGTACAGTTCATGAAAGTCGACCTGTAATCATTATAACGCAGAGCCCCAAATAAAGGAGATGGACACAGTAGCCCCCGTGTTTCACAGTTTCCTTCAATAACCAGTTTCACCTCATGGGCTGCGCCAGGTGGAGGTGCCGGGTGGAGGTTGCCTCTCTGGGCTCGGTGAAGTAACGGAGGTGTGTTCCAGCAAACCTGGCTTCATGTCCCCTTGCGGAGCACACGCGGTGTGTGGTGATGACCTTGGTGGCTTGTGTCTCCCAGGTGTTTAGTAAGTCCTCATTCCCAGGGGGCCTCTGCTGGGAAGAGGTTAGAGGTGGCATCTCCTCCAGCTGCTGCTCAGAGTCCTGGTAAGCACCTGAATAAATGGTTGTCTGCAAGCAAGGGGTGACTTTGGACGCTGCATCAGAGCTGTCGAGTCATCTGACACCGTGGGACTGAACCAGTTGAAAAGGTGTTTGGTTGATGGTGGTGGTGACCAGGAGCCAGTCTGTAATCCCAGTGTCCTCCTACCCTTCCTTCCTTCCCTTGCTGCTCCCTGCTTAGGATGACAGCGTGACCCATCCCTCACCAGGTCGATTCCTGGTAACTCACAGCTCATGGTGAGATGAGCTCAGCAACCACTTTTGAAAAAGCACAAGCTGAAACAAAATTGATAATGATCTTTCATATAGCTGAGGCTTTTAGCATTTAAAATATTTACAAGAATTTACCTTGCAATAAGCAGTCTGATCAAAAGCATTACTTTCTTTTGTTGGAAAAATCTTGAATTTTATGATTTGATTTGTGTGGACTCCATTACAAAGGAATATCTAACAACTTCCTTTGGCAATGGAATTTGAACTTAAATTTTTTTTTGGTTTGTTAGACTTTAAAGTTGCCATTGAAAAGGACCTTTTCAGTCAGGTTGGTGTGTGATGCAAACTTACATCACTGGGTGTGTCCGTGGTTTCAAACAGAACAGTCACGGTGGGGACACTGCATTTGTTATAACTTTATTTTGCAAATTATGCAATTGTGAAAACTACACTAATAAAAAGTTCTTAAGAACCCAGATGTTGAATGCTGTGGTTGTGATGTATTCGTCATTGTTTCCTCAAGGGGAGAAGGGTTTTCTTCCCACAGGTAAGGAGCCTGGGAAAAGGATGATGCTGTCCTTAAGGGCTTGAGGCAGGGATCCCTAAAGGATGATGAAAACACAAATAGCTTCACTCAAAGCATTACATTTAAAAAAATATTAATTATGTCTCGGGCAGCACTCACAGAAACAGAGCTGTACACCTGAAATCAAACTAGTAAAAGATTTTAATTTTCTGAAAATATCTTCCTCTGTTTGAACAGTGAACATGCCACTTTTCTTAAATGGGGAAAATAAAGAAAAAGGCAGCTTCAAAACCAGCAGATAAAGGGTCCCTGAGAGAGTCAAACTAGAAACTAGTGGAAATTTAAAACACCTTGATTGTGATGAGGTCCCTCTCTATAGCTATATACCTATGCATAGATGCAGTTCTATAGACACACCCCCAAGCAGCTGGTTTAGAGTGGAAGGAACCTCTTGCAGTCACCAAGTCCAAACCTCACCCTGTGCTCAGGGAAGGGGTGGTCAGAGCAGGTTGCCCAAAGCTGTGTCTCATTGGGTCTTGAGCATCTCCACTTCTTGAGGCTCCACAACTCCTGTGGACAACCTGTTCTGGGGGTGGGTGGGTGGTTAAATGGAATGCTTTCTACCAGTTTGTGCCCACTGTCTCATTCCCTTTCATTTGGTAACAGAGAGGAGTGTCTATCTCCATCTTCCTTATACCCCCACGAGGTATTACAACTACACGTGGGGGAGAGGCCTTCCCTGTCACCTTCTCCTCTCCAAGCTGAACAAGTCCCAGCCCTCTCCATGTCTCCTGGTATTAGGAGAGAACATCCCCTCCCTTAAGCAACTTTGTGGCAACTGTGCTGGCCTTGCTCTGTGTTGCTGCCCCCAACAAGCCACAGAGCTTTACCTGCAGTGCTGCTTTCCAGCCGCTTGGCCCTCAGTGCCTGGGCTGCAGAACTTTGCACTGCCCCTTGTTGAACGTCAGGTTCCCACCAGCCAATCTTGTGTCATCAGCAAACTTGCCCAAGGCTTTGCTCTGCCCCATCATCCAGGTCACTAATGAAGAAGATGTGGAACAGGACTGGACCTGATACTAAATGTGGTCTGTAACAGGACTCTGCCACTGATCACCATGTTCAGGTAGTTTTCAATCCACGTCTCTCGAGCCTGTCTATTGACTGACAAGCAGATGTCTGTGTGTCTAGGAGGATGCTACAGGAGATACTATGAAAAGCCTTACCAAAGTCAAGGGAAACAACATTTACTGCCTTTCCCTGACCCACCACCTTGCTGTATAAGGCTGCCAGCCAGGGAGGGTACCTCTCCAGGTGTGGGTTACAAGGGAAGCCTAGGACAGAACCTGAAGCTAAAACATGCTGTCACTGCTGTAACCTGTGCTCCCTGCAGCTAATCTGAATGCTAGTGGAGATGCCTCCAGCTAAACTGGTGGTGCAAATCCTGCTCCAGGGATAGGTCCAGTTCGTGGTCCAGCTTTCCATTCTAGAGTCAGCTAGGCCCACGCCCATCCAGGGTTATGTGGGATACCTTTGATTTCCCTTCCCCTCCCCATCATTGTCTTCAGAAAATGAAAAGATTTTTTCTTACCACCTTGGTTTTCTTTGAGTGGGCTTCCTTCTCCCAGGCATCTGAACAGCCTTGATTCAGCATACTGGGCCAAATATGAGGCTGGTGTATATCTGGAAAAAGCAAACTTGCCCAAAATACAAAATACAAGCATAACCCCCTTCCCTACCATGGACACAAACAGACCAGGCTGTGTATTTCAAGTATATACCCACATTAGAAAGACTTAAAAACTTCTGCTACTCACTACAACTTCCTTTCTTACCTTGCATAAAGGAAACACGAGTCACAGGCTGGGGAGAACGATGGTATTTTCAGACTGAAAGGTGTCTCTGTCCTGACTCAGAGCAACACAGAGACTGATACAGGCTTAAACAGTGCTCCACCTCAGCATGTCCCTCGCTCCTCTACAGTCCTCCTTTTGGGCAACTCCTTAAAGATCTGCAGTTGTTTTCCTCCCCCAGCACACAGCTCCAGAGGTGACAGGACATACAGGGAATACAGGGAGCTCAGAGAGCAACTGTGCTACAGCTTTGTGTATGCTTTGGGAGTGGCTGCGCCACACTGGTTTCTGTATTTGAAGGATGAAACTGAAAATGAGCTAATGATGTTCTTCCCTTGTCTTAAAATCTGTAATAAATTCAGTGGGGAAGAAAGGGAAGGCAGCCAGGTGAATGCACAGCAGTCTCCTACTCGTGTTGAGGCAGTGTCACTGTGTAAAACTTTGTGAAATGAATCAAAGCTGCATCTTTAATAAAAGGGGTTAATTATATTCAAACTGAAGCACCACAAAATAGAATCAGTACAAAAATATACATACAGTTCTTTATTAAACAACTGTAAACACTTCACTGTAAAAATCCATAAAACTTTATAAACAAACATTTTGTAAATAGATTCTATACTACAATAAAAGAATTTTAACACAATTATTTACATGCAATACTGACAAATTTGGCACTTTCTGAAAAGAAATGTACAAAACACTTTGTTGTTTAAAAAGAAATTTGAAATTATAAAAACTCAGGGCATTACTATCATGCACTTTGCAAATACCTCACAAGCACTTATGGCACAGCTAGCAGAGAGCTCCAGGCTCTCATCAAGCTCTTTACTACAAGTTCAGATAACTTTTAATGTGCTTCCATAAGTTTGTTGTAAAACTACCTGAACATTGTCAAGAATGAAGTCAAATGCCATATTCCAAACTGATTCCACAGATGACTGCATTAACCTGGAAGGGAAAAGGAAGAAGAGGGAGAAAATCATCAGTACAGAACCAGTCCTTTTTACAATAAGTTTTGGTCTTCATATTGGTCAGATCAGAACGGTTCACTATGAATGGTATTTTGATTCAATCTTGGTAAAGCCCAACCTCTTCAGCATTCTTCTGTAATGCCACAGATGCCCCTCTCATTCAGTGGTGAAATTTCTGATTTAACAGCATCACACCAACTTGTAAACGTTATCATTTTGCAGTGGTTGTAAAGCCTGCGATTAAAGTAGTGACCTTCTACCAGCCTCATACTGAGCAACCAGGAATGGCAAGCTTTTGGATCCTGATCTTTCTTTCCTCATCACAAAACTTTTTTTCTTCCTTTTGTGGCATCCAGCAGATGCTACTTTTTTCTTCCCATGAATGCCAAGGGTGATTAAGACATTTAGGTAATATTTTGGGGATTTGGGGGGCACTATATTGTTTATGGCTAAAAAGAAAATCAAATTGTGGAGCCCGACAGAGAGCTATGAGTTACCTTTAACATTCATCTGCTACTAGAAGCAACTTAAAGAAAAGCCCAAGGAAAACAAAGGAGCTCTGTACTCTCAAAATCCCCTTCTAGATGACTGTTACAGGCGAGCAGGGGGTTCCTACACACTCGGCTTTGGAAGACCTAACATCAGCATCATATGGACAACTCCAGCTCCTGATTCCTTCTTCTACGCTTGTTACCAGGCTTTGGAGACACACGGTGCCATTGGTGCAAATCTCACACACAGGGACCAGGAAAAGGACATGATGATTTCTGAAGAGTTTTATAAAGAATTTACTACACAACCTTCTACAAAACTGTTAAACCGCACTGTGCATTTTGCATTTTCTGGGGCTTAATTTAAGACATCCCATAATGCAAAAGTATAGCGAAGATATTACAGTGCTGTGATCTTTTGGGTGTTGATTAATTCTGTGAAATGAGTACTTTCAAGATCTAAGACATGGAAAACTGGGCTCCATAGTTAAGTATCAGTTAGTAAGCAATTCATACATGGAACTAGAGCCTCCTGCATCATGGGAAGACTAATAGAAGCATAATGACTAACTAATAAAAGGATTTAATAGGTTGAAAGTGAGAGAGCAGCAGGATGAAATCGGATGAAACAAAGGAAAGATCTAAGATGCCACAAAAAATGACTGAAAACAGGATGAAGAAGAGGGACAATGCTGACAAACCCAATATCCTTTGTCTAGGAATGGAAAACTGTAGCAAATACTATTAAATGCTCCTCTTAGCTTTTCACAAATCACTTAATTTAACAGCCCAATTTCTCCCCTCCCCATTTTTGAAAAAAATTGAAGCTTAAAATATTTCCATTCATCAACAGAATGTCTAAAGGGCATGTGGCCCCACATTGACATATCTAGTGCATAACTTCTACCAAAAATAGTCTACATATTACAAATACTAGTAATTAAGCTACCTTTTCATGTACTTAACAACCAGATCTAACTTTTCCAAATCCTTTTCTTCTATTAGATCAGTACAATACTTCACAACCTGTAGAATGTCTTCTTCCATAGGATCTGTAGTTAAAAAAAAAAAAGAGAGAGAACTTTTCTCTAAGTATACTCAGAATATAATCATGGGATAATTTTCTAGACAACACTAGAAAGAAATTCTACAGTTCTTGTGCATCAGGGACCGAGCTGACAACTGCCGTATTCTCATACCTCCCCCCAGCATAAGAAGTTGTGTACATAAAAGGACTGCAAGATCCTGAAATATGTGTCTCACAGATGTTTTGTTTTAATTTGTTAAGAACAAATGACATGAAAGCTAATACTAACCAAAGAGAAAAGAATCATAGAATATTTGGAGTTGCAAGCGAGCTTACAAATCATCAAATTCCAACCCCCCTACCATGGGCAGGGCCACCTTCCACTAGACCAGGATGCTTAAAGCCCCATCCATCCTGGCCTTGAACACTTCCAAGGGATTTAGAATGGAATGGCTGCTTTGAAACTCTTGAGGAATGCAGTAATGTCCAAAGTACAAAGGATCTCACAGGTCAGATTTTCCAAGATATTAAAGCATTGCTAATTGTTTGACATAATGTTAACATTCAAATCGCAATTCAGCAATGGTGTAACATTTTTGCACTTTATTCTACATTTTTTTCCAGCAGTTATTTTTAAAAAAACCTGCATTCCTTTGCCTTTAAAAAGACATTTTCACCAGGGAGGAATTCCCTTTCAATAGCTTTCATCCTAGAGGCTGAAACATGTTGGACAAAATAAGGACAACTTCCCACACAAGTAACATCAAGGCATAAGACAAGGGCCTGACAAATGGGTTGAATGAAGAGAGAGCAGCTACATTTTCATGATGTTAAGCAAGAAACGGGAGCAGGCAAAAACATGGAATAACAAGTTACTCCAAGATTGCAAGACAGTAAGACGTCAAGATTACTGTGAAAAATCACCAGTGAAAAGGAAGAAAGTACAAAAACCCTACTAAAAAAAATAGTTTTTCTTGTGACACATGCAAGTTCACCACCATCACAACATCTTGTACCTGAAATAGTTGTAATCCATTCTTTCAACAATGTCTTTACATCATTGAATTCAACAGCTCCAGCAAGGTTGGGTGCTTGTGGCCTAAATGAACCAGGCTGTTCAGCCTGCAGAGCTGATGGGCCTGAAGAATCTGAAGTTGATGGAACCACTTCCGGCTGTTTCAAAAATAAAAGTTGATAAAGCTCAGTCTGACAAATAGCGTAACACCACATATATAACACACACGTATACATAGCTAAATGTCTAGCAAAGAATCCAGTAAAAAAACCAAGTTGCCTTTATGAATATGGGCTATGTCTAAAGAAACACATATAGCTTTACTGAAAGCTGTTAAAATTACCTGAGCAGCTGTTCCTTCTTGTTTCAAGAAACCATCTATCAGCTTCTGTGGGCTCCCAGAGGTATCCGGCATGTTTTTTGCAGGGCTACCAATGACTTTGTTTTTCAAAGGACTCTGATTCTTTTTTACAGGGCTGACTGGATTTTTTTTTCTGATTTTTTTCTTATTTTTCACTGTTGCATGCTTCAGGTGTAGGAAAGGATTTTTTGACACTGGAAAGCATAGGAATAGTCAGTGGTTGATACATTTAAAATTAATACTTTTCCATTGAAAGAGAGACTCTGTATTTTCCATAAAAATCTGTGGATCAATTGGGAGAATATAACCTAGATAAAGCTACTTTAACACTCATATGCCATTCCAAATAGGGGCAATGTTTAAGTATTTGAAAAGCACTGCTAAAAATTAGTGTACTCAGAGGATACTCAACCATTCACAAGCCTTTTAATATCAAGCATTTCAGTGCTTGAATATGAACAGCTGGTGAAATCTGAAGCCTACCAGACAAATTGCTTTGCCTCAGTCAAGAGCACTGTCCCACCTAGATACCTGCCAAGACTTCCCACCAGTGGTTAGCAGAAAACCAGCCGTGAAAAGCCCCTCAAACTGTTTTTATCATGGTTTACCAAGGAAATCGCTCTCATTCCATCATACTAATGTATCTGCATTAGTTCACTGACTATGAAAATCAAGGTCTTATTATAATAATGCAGTATTTAACTGTCAACGAACCCAATGATATTCCACACTTATTTTATGAGAAAGCAAGTTCACAGGAAATTAATCATATTTCTCTCTGCAGATTATAAAAAGAATACCTGGGTGATCAGCTCAGAATAAAGCCCTCTTGACTATCAGACATATGGTGAGATTTAACTTATCTCTAGTTGCCTGAAATCCATAGCAGTGCTATGGGTTTCAGGGAACCACGATAACATAGTTATCTAACTTAGGTTACCATAGTTTACTACCTACATACAGTACCTAACTTAGGTACTGAAGATGCAGTGCTTAAATCACAAGACACATCAAGTTTAGATTTCATGCTGCAAACATATGGTCATGGGTAAGTTTAGTGGCACAGTCCCCATGAATTGAATTAATTACCCATTTAAGTAAAGCTAGGCATCTGTTTGCAAAATGATACCACAGCTGGTTGTCATTGACAGTCTGTCAAAAATAAATACAGAAATACAGATTTAACATGTATGCATCTTCACAGAGGCTCTAGTTATATTTTCCAGTTTGTTATTTAGGGTTGCATAAAACCAAATAGTAAACAACTCCTACTACAAACAACTGTACAACTATATATACTTACCAGAAGTGTTAGCAGGTTGCTGCTCTGATTGCTTTTGCCTTTGATCATATGCATCTTTCAGCTCTGCTTGCAACTCAGCAGGTAGTGCAGCAAAAACCTCAGGGTCCACCTGAACAGTAACAAAAGATTGATTTGATTATTTTACCAGTGAGCAACACTAGATCACTCACATGAGAAAGGTACTTACATTTTATGCCAAGCAAAAAAAAAAAGGGATATAACTGAAACTATGTTATGTTTTTGTCATGTACTTCAACTTGCAAAAACTGTAAAATTTTCCATTTAATATTACCCTACATTAATTAATGTATAAAATTACTATTTACAGGCCTATAATACACTAATCATCCTTTAGTCACCACTATCTTTACAACTATATTAACAGCATAATTAGGCGTAACTCAGAGAACAGTCCCTTCAAATTTCCAAACTCAAACACTGTGACAATCAGATTTTTGTTCCTATTTTTCTTTTGATACTTTTATTTCCTGGAAGCTGCTCCACTCCTCTAACAAAATAACCTTGGAAATAGCCTTGCTTCTTTAAGGACAGGAAATGCACATCCAGCTACCTCGTATTTTGAACTAGCGCAAAAGGGTTTAATTTCTTTCTCCCACAGTTGTCCACCCCTTGTTTGACTGATAAAAACACACTCCTTTCCAACTGTCCTAGGGGCTTGAAATAATTTGTTCCCAATTGCCGTTCACACTCATATAGACAAAATAAAATTTAATGTATTATTGGTTATCTTCCCTCACTGTGTGTCTGAAGTAACAATTTAGTGCCAGGCTAGTCTTGTATTCTGTGTTTTCCATTATTATTGGACAGTGTTTTCAGCTCATAATCTGCAAAATCCAATTCAATGAAACAAACCTATCATTTAGAGGACTACCCAGTAAGAGAGTACCCTTCATTTTAGTGGTAAAATTCGGAGATACGCGCAAACAAAAAAAATTATTCTAAACTACTATTACTATTCTAAGGGCACAATACAATTTCTACCATTATCTGAGATATCGTATTTATTATATTATTATATTTTAATATATAAGCATATTATTATTAAAAGTTACCTCTTATTTTCAATAGAGATTTGATCTTTTTGTTTAAACCAAAATACCTATGTTATGTCAGCAAGGTAGGCTGTGCTATTCACACATACCATGTCTAAAGTATATAGATAATAAACATGAACATGGTCCCACAGGTAAAACTCATCAATTTAGCACAACATTTTTTCCTTTTTCAGAACTCCATGTGCCAACACAAATTTTTCACTGCACAAAATGTGCACTAATTAAAGGAGGAAATGGGAAGAACTCTGACCTCAATTACTGCATACATTGCGCACAACAAAGCATTGCAGCGGAATGTAGCCAATTAAGTCCAGCAGTTTAAGTTATTTTTAAAATACAAATTTTATGTAATAAAACTATTTTTAAAAGGTTAGTGTTCTCTGATTAAGCATTCCAGAATCAGGAATTTGGGAGGCTCTGAATTAATATTGTTTTTTGTATACACCACTTAGTAATTCATGCAGAAATAATGCAGTACAGGGAAATGGACATAGTTTTGCAATTCCCATCGTTTTCCTCTGAAACATAATGTGAAAATTTGGTTGGAAGAGCCATCAGTCAAGTTCTTATCAATTCTACACTAATTAGTTGGGGTTTTGGGTAATTTATGGTACAGCCAGAGTGTCCTAACACAGCTTTCTTTTACCTGTATCATACTGACATGGTAGAGAACCTTGATTTTATTAATTCAGGTATTAACTCAGGATACAGCTATCTGTATTTTTGATGTGCTGTATAATTTCCTTAGGAAGAATCTATACCATGCTAAAACAATCTAAGGATGAGGTGCAAATTTGCCACCAGTAATTCATTTCACTACTACAAATGTAATTAATTTCTAAGCATCTGAAACCTTTACTTCTTACATCCTATGCTTTTACAAGATTCAGCTGCTACAGAGATATATAACTCTTCCAAATTTTAAGATTACTTCAGCAGCAGATGGAAATGAATGCAATCTATCTGGATTCTTTTTATGGGAGAGACAAGGGACATTTTCCACATGTTTTCTAATGAGTAAGTCACTATCAGCCAATTAACTTGGCACCTGATAATAAAAACACAGTTCAGACAAAACCAAATGAAGGGTTGAAAAACAAACCTTAATACACTATAAAAAGATGGCAGGGCATCATTTACATTTACTGAGTTGATGTAGCTAAAATACTCAATTTGGAGTGGCTTACAGTATTTCTGTATCTGAAATCTACCACCACTTAGTTCATTGCATCATTTGATGCAATTAATGCAATTTTAATGAACATAATCTTAAATGTTTCTGTGCACTCCTACGATACGCACTTCAATAAAAGCTTTAACAATAAAAAAAACTATGTTAAACTGTATTTAGAAAAAAAAATGATATTTTGGAATTAAGTTCATATTTGACTTTAACACAGAAAAAGATCCTCCTGTATTAATGAATTGGGTTTAGCACTTTTTTCTCCAAGCCTAAGGAAAATATTTAACCACGTTATTCTAGGTAATGAACTAGGACCTAATGCAGAAAATTATAAATCTTAGTTCTCTTTTTGCCAATAAAGGAAGCTGAATGGTTTTCAGGAGAAAATTTGAAGTACAAGCATAAGCCATTCTAAAACAGATAGCATGGATATCCCCGACAAGTAAATAGGAATTAGTCGATTCTTCTTGAACTACATCTTCAAACAAACAGGCTGCTCTGTTAAGCTGACATTTTTGAATCAAGTAACAGAGGCACAAAATGCATTAGGACATGGAGCCAGGAAAACCAGTACATTTGAGTGTGTAAAGCAGGTATTTCTAAGACAATTCAAGAAGTAATACTGTTATAAAAAAAAACCGAAAACCAATCAATTCTCAACTACCTAATTAATAGACACATATAGCATAAACACAAACTAAATGCAATTTTTATAGAAGGCCGTATGCCAATAAATTTTACCCCGAAAAAGAGTACTGAGTGGCATCACAAGTGTGGAGGGCTGTACAACATAATTTAACACACAAGTCCAACATAAACTCTTGCCTATGAATGAATTTAACTACATAATTTAGAACACCTGGGGTATGGACAGTTCATATACTATTTGCACAATACTTCCATAGGGGAAACCCAACTTCGCAATTCAGGAATAAAACTGACACAACTGAACCAATGACTTGAATCAAGGTGAAGAAATTTTAGTAGTAGAATAGACTATACATATTCTGAATAGTAATTATGCATTAACTACCATTTACTGAAAACAGGTCAGGAATTTCTATCTAATTTTCTCTGGATTCTTTGTCAGTTAAGCAACACTGTACTTTTGATCCAGTAAAAAATACCTCTCTGTAAATCTGATTAAGTGATATCACTTAGTTTGAGAACAGTAATGGAGCAAGGGCACAGCAAATATAAAAATAAAAACACTGCTCTGTTTTAAATGATGCACATGCATCATTGGGTAACCCAAACTTTGATATTTTTTTGTGTGTGTTCAGCACCATCTTGGATTGAAGGGTGGAATATCATCAGGAGCATCATTACTCCTACCTGCTTCTCTTCAGGCTCCTATTTTGAGAAACAACTTTTCCCTTTCCTCATCCTGGATATTCTGTATATGAGCTCATTTAAAAATTATGGAAATATGCACAATCTTTAGTCATGCCTGCCTTTCTCCCAGGAATGTCATATAAACAATCACATCTACAGAAGCTAGTAGAGGTTGGCTTTACACCATCAAAACATCCACTTAAACACAGTGAGTCTCCTGTGACTAGCTAAACAGATTTTAGGACTGCTTCAGACTGATGGTGCAGTGTAACTCAGCTGCAATGCAGAAAAAAGGCTATTTACACACTGGATTGCAAAGCAAAGTGTAAATGAGGAGGTTTTACATTAAACAGCAAAAACACAGGCACTATAAATCTTTAACAAATACTATCATACTGTATTTGTGTTAGATCAAGTTACATTTAAAAGCACAGACTTTTTAAGATATTAAAGGATAATAAATAATTTTGGTCAGAGATTCTAGTAATGCGGTCTCAAGAAAAAGCTGTTAATTCTTCCTATAGGTACAAAGTAGATGTTTATTGATACCCTGCAAACATCCTACCTGTGAGAAAGCTGGCAAGGCTATCACATTAATTCCGGTATTGGTATTTGGTTCTTGGAGCTCTGGTATTTGTAAAAGCACTGTTCCAACTGGTTGTGACACAAGTGCAGTGTTACATCCATTTATTGGCTCTTTTTTGCTATCTCCGTAGTTCTCTCCTTGCTGAATGGCATATATTTGCTCTACTTGTTCTCGGAGATCAGGCGGCAGAGCTTCTAGCACAGATTTATCTAGCTGCAATTATATAAAAGCTTTTAGATTTTTCTAAGGAATATAACAGAGTATTTTACTCAAAAATTAGTTCTACAGTTCTTGAATTTTAGAAAAAATATTCATTGTAATCTGTGTATGCAAACACGAACCTGACAATTATACTCTGCAGCTGCAAAATGTAAAAATATCATTTAAGACTAGGCAGTTCAATAAATATGAATGCTCAGTTTTACCTTTTCACAATGCTCTCGTGTTCTTATCACAAATCATATATAAGGTTTCCTTTACAACTACCTAGTATAAGGAAACCCAAACTCTGAGTCAAATTATATAGGCAACGTCTTGATACAAATATTAAATTGGTGTCGGGTACAAAGCAGTAAGCCATTAATTTCCTTCTTTATATAGTTCTAGGATACAGGATATTGATTTACGTTAAAGTTATCATGTATGTTTGCATACTCTCTTGTAATAGATTTTGGTAATAAAATATGCTTTGGATTCAAATTTTTGCTTGCTGTAATTGGTACTTACCATCAATTATTGTGTTGAAACACTGATCCCTCAGTACCTAGAAGTTGCTGTATACAATGACAGCTGCACGAGTGACAGAATTAATCTAATTGACAAGCAGATTTACAGAATCATTTTTCTTACCAGTAAAATTTGAGTAAAACTATGTAGACAAATGCCAATGCCTGTGAATTTTGCTAAATGAGACTCTGCAGAAGTGTCAGAAACTTTATAGTAAACCTTTAAGAAGAAATTTGGCATGTATGACCGGATTCAGAGAAGAACTACAAATTATCTATGAGAAGATAATTGGCTTATGGTAACTGAGAGGTTCTGACAAAAGCTGTCTGTATTATTAATCTCTACATTCTGTTTGTACTCCCTCATTCCAAATTTGCTACATACATATCTCCATAAACATTTTCTGACAATCCTGACAATTTCTTGCTGTTGCTGTCATAGCACACAGTACTCAAACAGCAGTATGGGACACTCCATTCCTGTACTGAATTCTGTATTATATCCCATATTATAATAATACATCCCATATTATAATATGGGATAATAATATTTCACAGTGAGGGTGACGGAGCCCTGGAACAGGCTGCCCAGGGAGGTCGTGGAGTCCCCTTCTCTGGAGGTTTTCAAGCCCCACCTGGATGCAGTCCTGAGTGACATGCTCTAGCTCTGGGCAATCCTGCTTCAGCAGGGGAGTTGGACTAGATGATCTCTACAGTCCCTTCCAACTCTAAAAATTCTGTGAAATTCAGTGAAATTCCCCAGCCAGGGGGATGCTGGAACATGGAGGAGGAGAGGTCTGTAAGCATACCCCCCGCACCCGCGCTGCCAAGGTTTGATTATTGTCACATAGTTGCTGTTAGCACAAAAATCTTGGGGCTGTTAGCGCGAGGTGACACCGTGGCGCAGATAAGCAAGTTCTTGGTGGTTGGCAGATGCAATAAAGGAGATGCCTTGATGCTTTCCAGCAGTTTCCTTGCAACCTGTTGAGGTGTGGTAAAATATGACTAAGCAAGCTACTTGGAAAGGAAATACTGCGTACCTCTAGCTTTATGAATCTTTAAGTGTGTTGGCTGATAACTTTTTTTTTTTTATTACAGTTAGTATGATAATACCCAGGACCATCATCCTTGTTGAAACAGTTCAGAGGCTACAGAGAAAACCAGCTCCCCTTTCTTTATTAGAGGACAAACTTGGGTGGTTTTTTTCCCTGCAGTATCTTAGAAGTGTAATTCCGATTTTCTGTTGTACCCCAATACTGTGCATTCTAGTAATTTTGCTAAAAAAGCTTCTTCTGATCTTTCATCACTCTTTGAAGAGTTTTCTCTTAGGTTATCCTGTACAATTCAGGGCTACCTCAGTTAAAGCAAGGCATTGACATCTAGCATTATAATATTCTCTATATGTGAAGACTTTCATGTTCCTTTTTTTTTTTTCATTCCTCCTTCAGGTTGACCCCAAAGATTACACTTTTTCCGGACTTAAAGATGAAACCGTGGGTCGACTGCCTGGAAAAGTAGCAGGGCAACAATTCATCATTCAGGACTGTGAGAATTGTAGTATCTACATATTTGACCATTCTGCTACAATCACTATTGACGACTGTGTAAACTGCCAAATCTTTTTAGGACCAATAAAAGGCAGCGTGTTTTTCCGTGACTGCAAAGACTGTAAATGCATAGTGGCCTGCCAACAGTTCCGCACGCGGGACTGCAAAAAGCTGGAGGTGTTCTTGTGCTGTGCTACACAGCCCATTATTGAGTCCTCCACAGGTATGAAATTCGGGTGCTTTCAGTACTACTATCCTGAGCTTGCTTTACAATTTAAAGATGCTGGACTGAGTATCTTCAATAACACATGGAGCAACATCCATGACTTTACCCCTGTGTCAGGAGAAAATAATTGGGGTCTTTTGCCCGAGGATGCTGTGGTGCAAGACTATGTTCCTCTGCCCAGCTCTGAGGAGCTGAAAGCTGTCAGAATTTCTACTGATGCTACGAGGAGCATAATACCAATAACTCGAGGACGGAGACAGAAAGGCAGTGATGAATCGTGTCTGGCCGTGTTTTTTGCTGGTGACTACACAACTGCAAATGCCAGGAAGTTAATTGATGAGGTAAGTGACCTTTTTCTGCCTTTAGCTTTTTGAATTTCTGATTGAACTATCCTCTGGATAGTCCTCTGGCGTTCCCTGAAGGGGGAACGAGGAGGTTCTGCTTGTCTATTAACCATATCAAGCAACTGCAGCGTTTAAAACCTTAAAATAAGATTTTGTTTTAAGGCTAAAGCTCATCTGAGCAGACAGTTGTTTTACAGCTGAAATCCTGTGACTGGTGCACCTGCCCTTCAACAGTTCCAGTGTATTTTTCCACCATGGCACACCAAAACTACTTTCTGAAGAAAGCATGTAGTTGATTTGATGAACTTGGCCGAACTTGGAGGAAGTGATTGGCAATGCTTGTGAAAAGGATACAGCCAATTAACTTATTGCCCTGAAAGTCACAGCTAATAAAATAGTCTGTCCTAAAAGTTTTTCCAGTACTAGCAAAGATTAAAAAAAAAAAAGTTAAAATGTAAGCCCCTTGTCACCCAGTATTGTAAATTTTTTTTTTTGGAAGAGGCAGTGAGTGTTTGTCACAGATGATCAGCTGTCTTTGATTACTTAAATAGCTGGTGTGGTATTTATTTATTTATTTTCCCCTTTTGTGAGGCAGCAGCTCTTAAGCTTGGACGAGTTTGGGCTTTCCTGGGGTTAAAATCTAGGAGTGGCTGGCTGCTTTTAGCACCCTGGAGTGCCAGGGATGACAGAGCAAAGCCAGTAACCATGAGCTACAGCTTCTGCAAAATATCCCAGTGTTGTATGATCAACAAAACAACCCGTGGAGCTCCTTCCCCTGGGTTTTTAACTGCAAGGAAAGACAGCTGTAGGGTGTTCCCATGCTCCCCACCCCTCCACTGCCCAGTTGTGTCTTTATGGAACTGAGCTACCAACAGCTACTTGAGTGAAGGGAGATAATGATACTTATGGGTTGCTCTTTAGAAGTTTGAGTTAGGAAGATGCTGAAAGACTAGTTTAGATTTGTGTAAATCTTACTGTTCTGTAGATTAATGGATGCTTTGGAAGTACAAATACAGTTGCTCCTTCTCCACAAGCTTTTAGCTTCCTATTAGATTTGAAGTAAAAAGCTGTGTGTGTTGGGAAGTTTTTGCGACTTTTTTTTTCTGAAATGGAAACCTCCACCAATGGGTAGAAAAGAGTTTAAGCTAATGCTTGACTGAATGGTTGCAGACTAATGAGAACTGCTTGACTCCAGATGCTGAATGCTTTTAACTCCCATTAGTTTCGGCTTGTGGAGGATTTGGTGGGGGGGGGGGAACCACAACCCTGTGCCATAATATAAAACAAAAACATTCACATTTATACCTCTAGGTACACAAGAGCAGAGAAGAAAATCTGAATGAATGGAATGAAAATAAACAGAAACGTAGAAAAACCCAATGGTTTTTGAAAAGAGCAAAGAGGGTCCTTTTGCTCTGTGGCTTAATGTGTATGAGGAAAATGGGTGTATTCCAGTGTCACCTGGGTACTTGAGCCAAACTCTGTGCCTTAGATTCTTTTTTAACATGAATTTTTTCTCTGCTAACAGATGACGGGCAAAGGCTTTCAGCTGGTACAGACTAAAGAAGTCTCAATGAAGGCAGAGGATGCTCACAGAGTTTTCCAGCAGTGTGCATCAGAATTCATTCCACTACTTGAAAAAGGTGGGTCTGTGGTGTTTTCTTTTTCTTCCATATCAAGAAGCCTAGCTGCCACTAGGGGGTTCTGGAGAAGAAAGAGGAATGAAGGAGAAATGTAAGTTTCAAAAGCATAGTGTAAAGCCAGCTGAAATGAATTTTTGGAAGCCTCAGTCAGGCCTTAAACCAGCCAAAACTCCTGAAGGCATCAGAAATAAGTTATTCCGCATTGTGGCTTTGCCTCCCCTCTAGTGGTCCTACCACATAGCTCAAGAGCAGTGTCACATGTAGGTCTGTCTGGGGTGCTCAAAAGAAGCTTATGCTTTTAGATGTGAGTTATCAGCATTGCTGCTCAAACACCTAGGTGTTCTGTGTTTCTGTTTCCTATTTAAGCAAATTGGTATAGATGTGTATAAAGCAGGCAAGTGTTAAATTCCTGTTTATAACTGGTATACTATCAGAGTTTTTCAAAAGCCTTTTTATTGATCTGACTGTAATGGGGTTTTGTCTCTTTCTGCAGAAGTTCTGACATCTTGCCATCTGTTACATGCTAAATCTCAATAGGAGCTCCTAAACTTAGTAGCAACATGCAGGGTTTTTTTTTTTCCGTAGTAACAAAAGAGGTCTGTGATGCTCACTGCAAGAATAGGACAAAAGTTCTAGTGCTTACAAGATGGCAGTCTGGTTTAAAGGCTATTTTGCACCCGTGTGGGAAGAAATAATGTGTTCAGAACGAAACCAGAAAAAGGGGATCTGCAAGTAGTGGGTGAGAAGAAGTTTAAAAATCAGGCAGTTTGCTATCTTGGGACTGAGGCAAAAATGCCCGAATGACTCAGTCCTACTCCAGATGTCTGTGAAATGGCTCACTATTTGAGCAGTATCGTCTGAATCGCTTCCACGATGCCCCGTGCTCCTTGGCGTGTTTGTGCCATTGCTGCCCTTCCGGAAGTAAACCTGGAATCCTGCCAGAGTCTCTGCAAAAACGAGCCTGGAATTGCAGATATTTTCTTCTCGGATAACACTGTACTTTAAAGCTATGGTTAAGTGTTTTTAATTCTTTACCCTGCATTATGGCTGCTGAAGCAAAAGCTGTCAAATGCTTCTTGCAAGCTTCCCAATTCCCTCTGGGTTGAGAAATCTACTGATTTGATGCCAAGCTTTGGAAGTCGCATTGATTCTAGATGAAACTATCTTCTAGGTCCAGTGGTTGCTTTGGAGTTCAATGGAGATGGTGCTGTGGAAGCATGTCGAAGCACTATAAATGATGTTTTTAGTGGGACCAAGGTAAGCTGGTGTATTGCTTTATTGGCAGAAAATGTTACAGAAAGACTAGGGTACTTCATGGTCAGCTGTAGCATTGATGTACTGCGTGATCTTTTTAGGTATCTGAATATCCTATTTTATTTGGTTTGGGGTTTCCTTTTGTACTCAAACCTCAAGTTGTTTTTCAGAGACAAGAAAAATTGCCCTAGGAAAGAGAGTACTAAATCCTCATGCACGTTGAAGAATAGGTTTCCACTTAAACCTTCTATTTCACATGACAGTAAAAACAAGTTATATTAATATAGTAGGGAAAAGCTCTGCTCCAAGTTGTATGCTGGAGTCTGATTTGTGATAGTTTATTAAACCATGACAAAGATAATATGGAATTTCAAATTTTTCAAGGTTTACTTTTACTGTGTAGGATATTGCAGAATGCCTTTCTTCAAAGGCAATTTGGTTTTTTTTTCTGTCAGCTTATTTTACTGTAGCTTCTTTACACCACACTTCCTCTTTTCTTGCTGTCCCCATTTCTCTGAATGGCAATGGTTTTGAGAAAGTTTCTGGAAACAATTAGGGCACTCCTGATAATGAAGAGGTGACAAAGCCTTTGCTTTTAAGCAGCTGTTCAAAGATGACTAGAATGTCTTTGAGACATAGTGTCCATACAACTCCATGCTGTCTTTCAGTTCCTTTTGAAAGTATTACTTGGAACTAGACTGCCTAGTTTCTGGAAGACAGTCATCTTCTAATAAGCCATCTCAAATGCAGCTAATGTTTGGTTTTTTTGGTGTTTGCTGCTGAGCCAACAAGATCCAGAAGGCTTTCTGAGTCTAAAAAATACTACAGCTACAGTCTGGGCAGTGTTATGATATTCCTGATTCTTCTTTTGACCCAAAAGTTATCACTGTAAATTTTACCATAAAAATGGCCTCTTTAAGCAGGAGCTTACAGTGGCTTTCTTTAGTTTGGTTAGCATATTCTTTTCCATAAAGAACAAAGACAACACTGAGTAGTTAATTCACTGTTTCTTCTACATCTTTTTCTCTATTCAAAGGCTGAAGTAATATGAATTATTAGAACAAATACAATTTTACATTTTCCTCATTAAAATGACTGGTGTCTGTTGTTACAACACTAAAAATGCTCTGATCTCAGATGCATCCAGAAACCTCAGTGTACTTCGTGCTGTGAAGTAAGGGTTGTTCTTGGAGGTGATCTGTAGTGTTTGGGTTCAGTTTCAAATGTGAAATTACTTACTGCATTTGGATTTAAAACTTATGTTTACAGCCTGGTTCCATAGTAAGATCTTCCTCAATTATTAAATACTTGCTGCAGTGAATTTAGAAGCAGGGCTTCCTGAGAAGAGCTTCCTTTTTTTAGATAAAATGTAGCTCTAAAACTTACGGATTTGTGCATGGTTCCCTAGACAACTGAATATCATGAGTCTACATTTTTTTAGAAAATGTGTTTCTTTCTTGGGACATAATTTAGAAGCAATTTAGGGAGTAACAAACTTCAGACTTATTACTACCAGAAGGTTCAGGAATGCTGTGTAGAATGGTCTCACCTCATTGTTGGCTGCCCTTATCGTGTTTGAGTTGTTACAGTGCTCAGAAAGAATTACAGGTATCCTTGATCAAGAAACCATGATGAAAGCTCTTGGGAAGACATGTATCCTATAAGACTTTTCAGGAGACTAATCTGCTTTTAAGTGAGTGGATACATTTGCATTTTAAAACCCCAGTTAAAAATGATTAGTCTGTTGATAACCTTAATTTTACCAGGGTTTTTTTTTTCTTTCTGAAATAAATCTATAGACAACTCTAGATATTTTAGTAAGGGTAGAGAAGTTCTTCAGCAATAGCACCACCAGAGCTTTTTGAGTTGTTTGGTAGAAACGAGGAGAGCTCTGTGCTGTGCATTTCAGTGGACTTCCTGGTTGCGTGAACTTGGTATGTTTATGCTCTTTTCTTCTGACATTATTTCTGGTGTGACCTTCTATACTTTTTTGGCATGCTTTCTAGTATTGTTCCTCCATCTCATCGCTTATTTGTAAAATACTCTGCAAAATTTAAATTGTAATATCCTGGTTGGAGTCCTCAACACAGGAAGGACTTGGGCCTGTTAGAATGGGACCAGCAGAGGGCCACAAAAATGATCAGAAAGCTGGAGCACCTCTCCTATGAAGACTGGCTGAGAGAGCTGGGATTGTTCAGCCTGGAGAAGAGAGGCTCCGGGGAGACCTTGTAATGGCCTTCTAGTGCCTAAAGGGGGCCTACAGAAGAGATGGGGAAGGGATTCTTTGTCAGGGAGTGTAGTGATAGGATGAGGGGTGATCGTTTTAAACTGAAAGAGTGGAGATTTAGATTTGATACCGGAAAGAAATTCTTTCCTGTGAGGGCAGTGAGGCACTGGAACAGGTTGCCCAGGGAAGCTGTGGATGCCCCATCCCTGGAGGTGCTTGAGACCAGACTGAATGGGACTTTGAGCAACCTGGTCTACTGGGAGGTGTCCCTGCCCATGGCAGGGGGGTTGGAACTAGATGATCTTTAATTGTCCCTTCCAACACAAACCATCCTGTGATGCTGAAAGAAGGTATTCAGTTGTGATCATGGTACCAAATCCCTGTTGCTCAAAAGAACTGCCACATAATTAGTATATGTTCTCAAGTCCCTTCAAACACAAGTCTACCATGTGTTCAAGCAACAGTCTAGGAAACTACTCACTTTGTGATATAATTTTTTTTTTAAATCACAAATTTACTGGACAATAGGATACTTGTCTTAAAATGTGGTTTAATTGAACCAACTTGAGGAACTGTCAAAGTTTACAAAGGTATTCTGAGCTGAAGCAGAAAAGTAGTGTCTATGGGAGCATAGTCATCTGGAATAACCCATTCCTACGGTCCCAGTGCACTTCAGAGTTGCTCAGTTGGCTGTGCCACCACTGATGTGCTGAGACAGTGATAATTTCCTCTTGAGGTATAGAAAATACAAGATAGTAATAACTCAGCTTGATTGAGGCTATCGCTTGCATGTTGAGATTGATGAACAGCCACCACACTTGCTGTTACACTGAACTAATTTGTCATTGCCTAGGGCATTTTTAGTTGATTTGCTGAAAGCTTGCGAAGATGACTGTCCTAGAGCTTAGAATTTCACATGCGTTGATCAGTTGCAAAATGCAAATTTAATTGAATTATTTTTAAAAACCGGAAAACATCTGATAAAGAAGCAACTAGGTTTTTTGAAGGGAATGTAGTGCATAAGTGCTTTCTTATGAACTCTGCTTTCTCGTTAAAGGCAAGCTTAATGGTTGTGTAAGGTTCTTGTGTATTTGTTTCCTTCTTATACTCCCTGCCCTGGACAGAGTTTGATTTTTACCAAGCAAAATACATCTAACTGGATGCTGGCTGAAGCTGTGATGCCTGAATAATGGAGCCACAACATTTTAATTCTCATAAGTGGAAGGCTAGGGTTACTGCAGCTTAACGTGTCCCGTAGGAACAGATGATGGTAACAAAGGGTACATTGGGGCCAAGACAATTCTAACCCCCTATAGTATTCTATCATGCAGTGGAAACCAGCAGAGTTGTGCCTCGCATTAAATGCTAAGGTAAAAATAACTGTTACTGTCTCTGAATGAGCAAAGAACTTCTTTGAACATCTTTATTAGTGGTGATTAACTATTTCTTTGTTTAATAAAACAGGTTTTTGTATCGGAGAGCAAGGCATCGGCGTCTCAAGATGTAGACAATTTCTACAACTTTGCTGACATGCAGATGGGAATGTGAAGTTTAACATGAAGGTGTTCACGTACGGTTTGTCTTGGCACTTGGGTGTCACTTGGCTTGAATATTGCAGTAGTATCTGAGAAGTTTTGCCACTTGGGTTTGTATTTCTCATGTATCCCTTTTATAAAGCTTTTGGTGGTTTTAGTACCATATTTCCTGAACTGGAGTAAATGTCGCAGCTCCCCATGTACGTTGTGTTTGAAACCTGTATTTTGACTCCAGAAACAATGGAGGTTTTCTACTAACTTTTTACAGTGATTTCTAAACTTCTATTGACACTTGAATGTTTCTTTTCAACATCTAATGGTAAAGCATATTTGAAAAGTGCAGTGCTGATCCAAATTTGATGCAGTAGTAATTGTTATCTTTAACTCAGACGTGTTGTTTAGAAATTGCGTTTATGTGAAATTCACTGTTCAAAACTTTCCCACATGCAAATTTGTCTCCACTGGGGGCCAGGAAGGAAGCTGTAGTCATTGACTTTTTCTGAAAGCCTAGTCTGAAATGAATTCTCTTTATAGCACGCTTTCAGAAGCAGTGCCTGACTTATAAAATGTACATCTGGCTTATTCTTCTTCAGCATCTTTTTTGAATAAAGTTGTTTGCAGCAGCGTTTATGCTGAGACTTGTCATAGCAGCAGTCTGGTAAATGAGCACTTGCTAGGCTCTTCTGCTCTGAGGTGAGTTCTGAGCAGGAGGGCTCTGCTGAAGATGCTCCAAGCTCCACCCAAGCTCTGTGGCAATACAGCTGCCTGCGGTATGCCCAAGTCACGTATGGGACATTCGTGAGGTTTCCTTGGACTTGGAGCAGTTACGTCTCTGGCACCATGTTGTTTGCTAGAAGGAACATACAGCAGCCGGGGGCAAGAGACGGGCTCTGATGGCATTAAGAAGGCTCTTCCTTGCTAGACCCCAGGAGCAAGGTTTTGCACTCGGTAGTAGTATGGAAAATTTGGCTGTAAAGTACTATACACTGCTGTGTGGTTTATTTTGGATTAACTCTAAAAACAGACCAAAGAAGTGCTACTAGCATTCTGAGAGATGCATTTTAATAGTGATCAGTAAGGACACTTACTGCTATATAATGCATATTACAGTGCAGATCTATATGGATATTAAATACATGATTGATTTATTTTTTTGCATATTACATTTTTGCTGATTTTTCTACACAAAGCTTATGGCCAGGTTTACAAGCCCTTTAATAGTTGAACAGTTTGTGCATGCAGACGCACAAAACCAAATTTCTTAATTAAAATAGTGGCTTGCCAGTTTATGTAGTCTTTACAATCCATTGAACGGACTGGGGCTGTGTTGAGGTGCTAAAGCAGTAATTTCCTCGTTATGCTCATCTGTCAATAGGGAAGATCTTGTGCATCTTAACTGAATGTGAGTCTCGACACGTCAGTTTCACAGCTCTGGAGCTCCAAAAGTGAGTGGCTAAAAACACATCTCTTCCTCATTTTTTTTCGAATTAGCACAGGAAAGAATCTGTTCCCCTGAAATTCACAACTCTGTCATGCCTGAGAGATGTTCTGAGCTGTCATTTTGTTGCTACTAGGCAAATGCTTGCCCTTAGTTTAAGCTGTATATCAAGAACTTGTCCTTAGGACCTCTTGTTAAAGTTATGCATGGCTTAAGTGAGGAGGAGTATCTCCTGAAGTCACTGAACGATTAGTGTACTGAAAGTAAGAAAAATGTCACATTTGTGAATGTTTTTATTTGACAAAGTGAAATAAAACCAAACTGCCACCAGAATCTGACTGGTGGTGGAAATTACTACTTATTTGCACTTAGCCAGACAGAATTTTTTCATATGAGTGAGAAGAGTCTGTAAAAACAGCTAGAAATCTTAAATCGGTCTCCAAAGTAATAATGCAGCTCATCTGTGAACATTTGCAGGAATTATTCTTGATATATACAGTAAATGTATTTTTCTGGTATGGACAACTACTTCAGAAATGTCATTCTGTAATTTATCTAAGCAGTGCATATATTGGACCATCTTGATCTCTAACCTTTTACACATAACATTTCCAAACTTATACGCTGACACATGATTATATGTATGTTTATAGTTGTTTTTTTGTATCATCAACCTGCTCTGGAAAAAAAAAGTGCTAAATTGATTTTTGTAACTACTTTTGCTGGAGGACAGGATGATTAATTGAAAATTAATCTAGGCTTAAACCAGTGGAAAAACTTTTCTATGTGCTAGGAAAGAGCAGTGTTGCTTTTTTTTATTTTTTTTACATTTATAGCCTGGTTACCAATATAAAGAGGTTTTAATAAAAAAAGCCTGAATAATGAAGGAGTTTCTCAATCCAATTATTTATCTTTTGACTTCAATTTCTTGTTAACAGGTGTTAAAAACACTTGTAGCCTAAGCATCAGGTATTGTGTGTGTTATGGAATGGTACGTGCTTCGTGTAGTCTTTGTATGTTTGTCATATAGCTTTTTATGTCATTTGTATTGCACTGTGAATGTGATTCATAATAAACATTGAAAATGGAAACTCTGGATTCTGGAAGACTTTTTAAAATTATAAAATAGTGCAAAGCCTAATTACATTATATTAAGTATAAAACCCGAATTCCATGTTTAAACAGGGGATTTAAATAGATACTCGCAGCTTAATTGAAAATAAGCATTAACTCTGTAGTCATCCATCCTCCAAAAAAGGTGAATTTTTGACAGCAGGGATTTTTGCCCAGAGTCGCTGAGGATATGATTAACTTTACAGTGCAGTTTTCCTAGTAAAATATGGAAGAAGGTTTTTGGTTTTGTTTTATCAAATTGTAGAGATACAAGTACAGAGGTTCCCGGATGGTGACTGTTAAAGCACTTCTCCCTGGTCTGTGTGTGCATGTGGTTGTTTCTTTTTGGGGTTTTGGGAGGTTGTGTTGTGTTTTGGTCTTTTTTTAACTTGAAAAAGCTTTGTGCTTTTTAACTGTGTTTACCCCTTTTGGTATTTGATACATGCTAGTGATGTGCCTACAGCAAAAACCAGTGGTGGCTACACTAGTAGAATTGTTCATTTAGAAAGCAATTCCTTTATATATCCCATTTAACATCTGAAAACGCTTAGACATCTAATAAACTTCCATATTCAGCTTTGAACTGGTCCAAAATTACAGTCTTCCAACTAGAGATGGACTGGGGTGACTTTCATGAAGCATAAATGTTTGCTAAGCACACGAAGTACTGTATCAATATAATTTTCTTTTGTATATTGAGTTAAGTTGTGAAGCTTTAAAGAATTAAAGCTTTTGGTTTACACTTACCTATTATTGTTAATTTTACAAATTAAAAAAAAATAAATTGTACCCCAATTGGATCCGAGTAGCCTCTTAATCTATTTTTACATAGTATGTAATTCATAGCAAAGCTGTCTTTTAGTATTTTCACAATTTGCACCAATCACTTCCTCAAATGCTAACATGCAGAAGCTTTGTATCAGTGCCCCAGTTGCTAGGATTGTCACCCTGCTTCATTTGACATATCTAATAGTCATGCATAAAATGCATGTATTTAGAAGTAATCCACATACCAGGCTGCACTTCATATCTGTGACAGATTTTTTTTTTTTTTATTCAATTCCAAAAAACAGTCTGAAACTTCTTATTACAAAGTACGTGCTTCGGTCATTCTGGCTGATACAGACAAAAAAGAGTTTTACTGACTTAAGTGTGAGTGAGAACTCTGTAGCTGAGTATCTTTTCTTAAATGCTGGCTTTTAAGTGTTTAAGCTTTATCCATACATCATTCAGCTTTCTGTGCATATTTAAATTAGCATTTCTGATAATATCTTCTGGAAGGTGTCAATTCCCCAGGCTTTTTTCCTAAAGATTTATTAGAAGCCATTGTGAAATTAATCTTTTAAGACCTAGTAATAGCCTAGGTGCCTGCCTGAGTAGTTCCTAAGGTCGAGGATTTTTGCTATCAAGTTCATTGTTTACTTCTTTAGACCTTTTTTTTTGCTATTTCTTCTTTTGAATTAGTGAGTGAGCCTTCTGATTCTGTAAGGGTGACATAGCTCTTTAGAGGTCTACAGGAACGGCTCTTCCGAGGTATGTTTAAACTTGATCTAAACCATCTAAATTCTAGTCCAACGGTATGAAAAGCTATGAGTAAGTGCTGATCATAAGTATTGTCTCTAGCATGCATGGATTTCAGTGGGATGGTGCAAGCAGGCCTTGTAGCACTTCATTAAGTTGTGTGCTATAGTACTGCGTTCTTGCTGCAGTATATGTTGGGAGGCAGCTCTGTGGTGGCCACCACGTTCCCTGAACACCACGGAGCTCACAGTATGAACTACAGCAATTTGCTGAGGATTTTTGAAAAAATAACAACTTGCTGTATTGACAGCCTGGAAGTTTTTGTCGGAGCTACCTAGTCTGAGTCTGTCTCACAACACAACCGTCTACCTATGGGAAAACTTCACAAGCTTCAAACCTGGTAAGAGTAGGATGTAGAGGCTTCACTGAATGGTTGGGAGTCAGGGTGTGTTAACAGCCCAGGCGCTGATACCTTGGGGTCCAGTTTGATAGAAGGGTGCTTCTTACTGCTTTCATCTCTTCAGGATGCCTGGTTGCCATAAGGCAGTTGCTGGTAATGTTTGTGGTCATGCAGTCTTCCTGATGCACATCTAGTCATCGCTGGTTTTGAGTAAGAGAAGAAAAGGAGGGGGAAGTGAGAGAAGCTTTTAAAAAAAGCTCTGAAGTATTCTGAGTACACAAAGAAAAATGTGCGACTGCTGATTCCTTTACTTTTTTTTAATGGATCGAGTGGTAATTCCCAGCTATGTACGATTTCACGGCTAGAGTATCTGAGCATCTTCCCAGAATGATTAAGCAATGTGACTGTCGAGTGTGAGTTGTCCTCTTTCCAGTTGCACAAGGCTTTAAAATTGCCAGTGTTGTCCAGGATCTAAGAGATCTCCCAAATACACATGGATTTCCCTCACATCTCTCTGTTAAAACATATAACAGCTATAAGCTGTAGAACGTTTGTCCTTAAAGCATCAGGTAAAGTTGATAGAAAGAAATTACAGTGGGGCTAAGAGGCTCTTGAACAGTCATTAAATGAGCATTTGTTTGGTGTTCCCAAATGATTCTACCCAAACGATAAGGCTAAATTTCAGGCTAAGCACCTCTGCAGTACTGGGAGCTCAAAGGACTCTGTGTCTGGGTGACGGTGGTATGTGTATTTCTGCTTTTTCATCTTCGTTTTACCACAAGTATTGTGGTGAAGTTGTCCTGGTTCATAGAGTCATGTGAGAATCTCCACTTTCATTTTTAGGCACCTTTTGTCCTTGTCATAGTGAAGAAAGCTTGAAAAGTGTTCTTTTACCGGAGAGGCAGCTAACTTTGCAGCTCTTTGGGGCAAGATACCCCACAGGAAACAATTTGTTTCCTCGCTAACACAAGCATATAGATGTATTCTTTCATTCTGTTTTGTTGGGTACAGAGCTGAGAAGGTTTGAAAGCTGCTGGCAGTCCTCTCCGTTCTGTGTGGAAGGAGCAAGATAAATCGAAGATCTCCATAAGCACACAACTTTGAACTTGTCAGGTCGTGAGAAGTGGAGCTATTTTTTTTTTTTGTCTGAACGTGCTGATCTTTTTACAAGGGAGGACCTTCCCCTCCATTTCTGAAGTTGCTCCATAAAAACCACTTTGGGGGCTTTTTTTTTTTTTTTAATGTGTTCTGGAGATTAAATGGAAGGGCTGTGCTATGACCTGAGGGCATCTTTTGACAGCTGTCCCAACAGGTGCTAAAGCATTGGGTTCATAGAGGGAAAGACGATCTTTTGAAGCTCTGAGTGCTCTTTGCTTCTATTTCTGATAGTGAGTACCTGAAAGGTTTTTAGTCACGAGAGGGTTTAAAGATGGCTAGCCATCCTGAGATGAGCTTCTGCTTTGCATTCCCCCCCGCTTCCCCCAGAAGAATGGAATTTACTCCACAGTGATAATTGGCTGTCTTGTTTGCAGGTGGGTGTTTGTGCTTTATGGTACCGCTTCAATAATTTTGCTCATTTGTGAAAAGAATATAAGGGACTTGAGCTTTTCTCTCTCTCGCCAGTAGCTGCCAATGCTTGCTCTGGTTTCGAGGACATTGTATCGAGGTTTCATCAGTGGTATCTGATCTACTGGGGAAACAAGTTTTATGCAGCCTCTACCTATTTCAAAGAGAGGTGGTATTACCAGGCTTCGTGTATTTCTCATCAGAGACAACTGGAGTCGCTGCCCATGGAGGTTTCTACCTACAGGCTGGCAATGCTGCAGAGACTCCGAGGTAAGGGCTATGAATTAACCTCCCAGGCCTTCCCAGTTCTTATCTCCCCCCGCTACTCCTCCATCATACTGTGACACGTGTGTTGCCTTTTACTTCTCTGACATCTGATCAGAGAGAGCAGATTTTGAAGAAATAAAATCCCAACTTTTCTGTTGAAATGCATTTAAATGCTTCTAGGTTTTTCAACCAGAGATGCTTCTTTTGTGGCTCCAGTCCACGTTAAACTCTGTGTGACCCTACTTCTCAGATGTTAAACATTATTTCAGTATAACTTTCTTAATACCCTAATATACTATGGGCAGCCTTTGTACAGCTGAATAATGACTTGGTTCAACTTGAGTGTGGTATACATGTATACATTATTTTATCCTGACCATATCTCTTATGCGTCTAGTTTCCAGTGTGTTCCTCCCTTGGGAATACTTCATGTTTGTGCTACATTTTATCAACACGTTAACATCTGGCTTTGTAAATTCCTAATATTCTCTAGGTGCATAAAAGCATCTGTAGTTCGTCCTTTCTCAAGAAAATGTGGAAACTGTGTTGCATATGTCTTTTAAAAAAAGAACAGCAGTGTACAATCTGCTTCCTATTTATTCAGCTTGCACGGTGTTCCTGTAGAAATGCATAGCAAATGTAAATGCAGTTCTGTGTAAATTCTTATTAAATAGTAAATAGCTTGCTAGAAGTCACACAGGATGAGATAATGAAAATGTTATTCGCACATAGAAGCATTTATTGAAATTAGTAGCCCCCTGGACTTTCTGCCACAGGTTTTCCTGTGTTGCCTATCTTTTGTCCCTGAGACCACCCTGTACATCTGTGGATTTACTGTAGAACTAGAGGTTTGGATGTTGTCTTCTGACATGTGACAGCCAGTGTAGAGGGGTGTGTGTGTGTGGCATGAAAAATTAAGATAGCTGCACAACACCTTTCCCAGGTTGG
Organism: Scolopax mira; assembly: GCA_004320125.1. Lineage (NCBI taxonomy): Eukaryota > Metazoa > Chordata > Aves > Charadriiformes > Scolopacidae > Scolopax > Scolopax mira. The sequence continues at coordinate 44,284 of BJBW01012455.1, read as the reverse complement.
GCTGTGTCTGCTCCTGACGAAGTAATTTGTATATAAAGTGATCTGTCAGGAAACTTCTCCTAGGAATGTTTCCTTCACTGATGGGAATATACGTTCTTCATTGTCCTTCAGAATGATGGATACTTTATACTCTAAGTGGATTTCACGGACACACAAACTCCCAGAAATTTTTTTAAAATCCAAATGAAAATATTGGTATTTGAAAATGGTTTCTGTTTAGTTTAGATGAATCGGACGTTAAAGTCCTTTTATGTCTAGAAAACAGGTATTTTTCTTTAGCACATGGACTTAGTTTTTTATCTCTCTGAATTTGCTTCATTTTGGACTCAAATCTCTTGGAGAAAAATCAGTATTGCCTGCCCTGCTGCATGGACCACCTGATTTGAGGATTCCACAAATGGTGGTGGTGGGGAGCGTTCTTGGCATTTTACTTGAGGTTGTGGTTTTCTGAAGCTGCTCAGAGTATTTTCCTGGCAAGTATATATTAATGAACAGAAGGCAAATGAGGTGATCACTGGTGCATGAAGGAAGTTATACTTGTCAGCATTGCTGCCTTGGTTGTGGTCTAACTGCACTTGTAGAAAGCTACACCTCATATTACATGCAGGAATATTAACAAGCTGTTCAAAAGAAAAAAAAAAAGATTGGTTGGTATTGGGGTTTTTTTTTGCATCCGTAGATGTCCTTGCCAGCAGTGATTTAAAGTCAGAAGCTTGCATGGATTCAGTGAAAACTGACTTGGATGAGGACTTGGAGAAGTGATCTGTTGAGGGTGGATTACTTAACAGAGATGCAACATCCTGCTTGGGAAATCTGAGTAAAAAGTAGTTAGAGGCTTGTGGAGTACTTGGAGGAAGTTTCTTAGTGTGGATGCCTACTTGGGCCAGGAGGAAGTCGATACAGGGGGCCTGTGACTCAGTAGAGCAGGTGGGAGGCTGTTGAGCTTGATGGAACATTTGGCCTGAGACAGTGTCTCCTTTCTTTACCCTTGTGTTTCACCTCATCCCAGGCTGCTGCTGCCTGGGAACACTGCAATGAGCAGCGTTGCTCAATCATGTGAAACTATCCCTGCCATGCTTGCTGCTTGTCCCTTAGCTCCTTTTCCTTTGTACTCCTTGGTATTATATTCTTGCTGTTTCTTCTTGCTGCCTGGCCTAGAGAGAAGGGTGTATCCCAGGTTTCAGACTCCAGGTTTGGTTTGTTTCCTTCTCTGCCAAGTTTCCATAGCCTTTCCGTGCCTTAGTTATTGTGTGCACGGAGAATGGGGTTGCAGCAGCTGAAGGGTGTCTTCTAGATAGACCTCTTTGGGAAGGAAGGTAAAAGGGATTTGCAGTGCATTTGATGCAAGTGATACTTGGCAATAGCAGTACAGGAAACATGTGTGGGTGTGGGACCTAATAACAGAGGAAATTTGCCATATTTTTTGCCTTGTTTTCTTCTTTCTGAAGGATGTTGCCCATTGTGCTTTCTATCAAATGTTGATTCCATGGGGAGCTCTGTCACTGGCTGAACGATTAACACCAACAGCTGGCTAAAAGCTGCCCCAAGACAGACTTTTTGCTCCCCCTTTTGCAAGTTGTGCCACTTGGTGTAAAAATGTTCTCAATTCACCATGGGGATGGGCGTGTTGTGCCCTTGGGAACTGCGGGAAGGCAGGTGAGATGTGGCGAGGCCACCAGCCCCCTCTGTCCTCAGCCACCCAGCCCTAGGTTGCCCAAAGGCCTCGGTTGCCGGTGGCTTTGGGGGCGCGGGCCGGGTCCTGCTCTTCGTTTTTCATCTGCCCCGGGCTTCACCTCAGGCCCCTTCCCGCCCGCCTGCGGGCCCGAGGCCGAGGCCTTCCCCTCAGGCCCCTTCCCGCCCGCCGGCCGGGGCTCTGCCGGCGCAGCTGGCAGGAAGGCCGGGCCCGGCGCGGCGCGGGCAGGGAGGGAAGGGGAAGAGGCGGGGCCTGCAGCCCAGCAGTGTCAATAATACAATAGGGCTCTTGTGCGCCCGCTGCCGCCGCCGGAGGAGGAGGAGGAGGAGGCGGCGTGGGGCGGGCGGCGGGGCCGGGGCCTGGCTGCGGGCGCGTCGAGCAGCCGAGCCGGCACGCAGGGCGGGAGCCGCCACGGGCCCGGGCGGGCGGGCGGAGGCGATGCGCGCCGGCGCGGGACGGCACCAGCAGCAGCCGCAGCGGGAGCAGCAGCAGCAGCCGCCGCCGCGGCGGGAGCGCCAGCCCTGACGGCCGCGGCCGCCCACGCCGGCGAGCAGGGGAGGAGGAGGAGGAGGCGGCGGCGCGCCGGGCCGGGCCGTGCCGCGCCGGCGGCGGGAGGTGAGTGCGGCCCGGGCTGCCCGCATGGAGGCGGGGCGGGGGGCGGGCGCCGGGGCTGCCGGGTCGCCGCGCCGGGCCTGTGCGCGGGGGAGGCGCTGGGCCTGCGGCGGGCGGGAGGCGGCGGCGGCGGCGTTTGGCGCCAAGGCCGGGCAGGAGGAGGAGGAGGAAGCGGCGGCGAGCGGGGCAAGGCGGCAGGTCCTGCGGGTACGCGGGGCGCGGAGCCGGGCCGGGGGGGGCGGGCGGCCGGGCCGGGGGGGGCGGGCGGGCGGGCGCCCCTNNGGGGGGGGGGGGGGGGGGGGGGGGGGGGGGGGCGGTCGCCCCTCCGGCGTGGGCGCTGCGGCCCCGGCCGCGTCCGGAGGGAAAAGTTGCGGCGGTTCCCCCCGCCCCGCCGGAGCCGGACCGCCGCTCCGCCCCCGCGCTGGCCGGGCTGTGCCCGCGGGGTGCGGCGGGGGCAGGGGCAGGGCGGCGGCGGGCCCCCGGCGAAGCGCCCTTTTGTTCGCCGCAAGCCCGGAGCAGGCGGCGAGCCGGCGGTCCCCGAGCCGGCGGGGCCCTTGCGGAGCGCGGCTGGGCGTGGCGGCGGGGCGGAGGGACAGACAGTCGGGCGGGCGGACGGACGGACAGCGAGACAGCCGGTGCCCTGCACCGCTCCGCCGGTACGTCGAGGAACTTGCTAGAACTGAGTTTGACAATGAAGCGGTAGCGCAGCCCGCCCGCCCCGCCGAGGTAAGTTTTGTGCTGGGCAGCGGAGAGCGGCCCCGAGCCTGCGGGGATAATGGCAGAAAAAGGGGGGAAAATAAGGAGAGCGGAGACGGGATGGTCCCGGCTCCGCTTCCTCCGCACCGGGCAGGGTTCCTCCCCCGCACGGTGCGTCGCTGGGACGATGCTCGTCTCGCTGGAAAGGCACGGGAAGGCAGCGAAAGTCGCGCTCGCAGATGATTCCGTGGGGGTTAATGGGAGAGTTGGGTACAGGGTGTCTTAAAATACATCCCAATGGGAAGAAAAAATACTGCTTTGCTTTTTTTTTTTTTTCTGGTTTTACACTGTAGTTCTTTTATGAAAAGCATTTATAGTTAGTTATTTGAAGTGTTCGGCTATTGTTCACAAATTGTTTTAATGAGTGGCTCTGTACTCTAATTAAAATATCACTAAATTAGCGCTGTACTTTAAAGCCGTATTTATTTTTTTTCATGTTCAGAAGGGGATGCAGGATACTGCACCCAGTTGTGATTAGAAGTCCTGTGATTAAAACACTCTAGAAACTTGAAAGCTATTGTACCTCTCTGTTAACGTAAAAGGGCCTTTGCACTAAAACAGAGATATTAAGAGAGCTGTATTTTGTCTTGGTGCATGCAAAATGTTTTATCTGCAGCCAACTTTTTACGTCAGGTTGGTGCTTGTTGTGGGCTGTTCTGTGGAGCATCTCGAGCACACCTGCTAATCTCCCCAAAGCAGGAGCCTATCTGCCATGGTTACAGCTCACCTGAAAGTGTGGGAGCCAGGTGGGTTTAGAGAGGAAAGGGCCTAACGAGCCTGACACAAGAGCTCCTTAGCAGGACACCTGAAAAGCCTTCACCTGCACTCACTGAAGGGAGAAAATGCAATTTGAAGTTGCTTTAGTTAAGAAAGTGCCTTTTTCAAATTAAAACAAGTTAGTGCTTTCAGGATCCAAAGTTTTGAGCTTTTTTTTTTTTGTTTATTAACTGAACTTTTGACCCTTTCCAGACTAGACATGCATGACATGCCCTGTTTTTAATGCCAAAGTGGAGCAGAAAAAAGCTCACTTCTGAAAAAGTTGGGCTTGGTATGCAGTAAAAGTCATCAAAGTAACAAGAGCTGTTTCTATTACCTGTCCTTCATTTGATGTTTCCTCTTTCTAGGTTCCTTTTACAGAACAGACCTCCCTCCTTCCTCCAGCAGGAAAAAGTTGAATCAGTCAGTGCAACTGTGGGGTTTTTTTTTGTTTGTTTGTTTTATTTCTGTTATGTACTTGTAGCAGGTACCAGCAAAGATTTGCTAGAGAGCTGATGCAGGAACTTAAGCTGGAACTTGGTGTTTATTGGCAAGGATGCATGGGTTCTCTTTAAAATAATAAAAATCCTCTGTAAATGTAAAAATCTGGGTTAGGAGATCACAGTGTAGTGTTAGAATAAACCCAGCATTTTCCTTCTCTCTGTTTCTGTGGACTTTCTCTCTGTGGCAGAAAATCAGAAGGTTTGTGTCTGTGATTTACTGGGATACCTGAGATTGTTGTGGGCTTTTTGTTTTGGTTTTTAAAATGCACATAGTTTTCATAGAGCTGGGTGCCACTGAAGTAGCCGAGTGCTGTGGAGTGTTTATGTCAAAGGCTGTCTGCAGCTGGCCTGGGGGGTGTCTTGACTGGTGACCTGAACTCTTGGCTGGCGTGACCGCAGGTGTCCAAGGTCGTGGTGACAACGGCTGGATTTCTAAGACCTGTTGATGAGAAGTGAAGTTGAATGCTGTATAAGCTGCCTTGAGTTGGAGTTCAAAATCGATACCCTTACAGTGTTCCCTGTGGTCTGTTTAAGTAGCTTATTTCAATCTTTGAAATTAATTTCTGACTGTCATGCCCCAGAGGGTAAGGAGCACAGCATGGTGTCTGTACGTTTTCGTTAGCTTGGTGAGCTCTGGGATATATTCACAGTAGGAACACATACCCATTTTTGCAGTGTGTCTTTTATGATCCATGGATGAAGAATCTTATATGAAACTCTGTTTCTGTGATGTCTAGAGACCCTAGAAGTCTCCTTTTAGAAGTTGGTATATGGTTTGGGGGGCACTTACCTGAATGGGTTTGGTACTGTAGTTTTATGCACACTCTTCAGAAAATGCAGGGCAATATAATAACAAAAAATATTGTATTCAACTGAAAAGTAGAAGTTAATATTTTGTTAAGGGTGGGTATCATTCTCTTAATGCATTTTATAACCAGAAACTTGCAGTTTTGTCTAGATCAGTGGTGTTGCTTTTTGGCTGGCATTATAGGCAGAAATGGACTTAGTCAAAACTTGCCATTTGATCATGCCAGCTTAATCTCTCTCTACTCCCACAAGCTTTGCAGGAGCTGCAGCTGAGGGGACTCGGGGGCTTTCAAATTTCTGGAGAGGGGAACCCTTCTGAAATGGTGTGGCATTTCTCTTTTCTGAGGATTTGAAGTGTTTATAACACTTGAGGCTTCGTGTAATTGGAGACTTCAATGCAATTTTGACATACTTTACTTAAAATGGAAGCTAACAAGTTAATAATAGCTCTTATCGGGGGTATTTATGTAATGGAAGCCAACAGATGCTATTTGCATCTTGAAGAGCTGATGTATAAAATGTTATGTCAGGGCCCTGGCAGGTTTTGCGCTGGTGGAGGCTGGGTCAGGTGGGAGTGGGAGATGCTGAAGATCTGTAAGGCTTGATGGCACCTCTGAGAAGTGAGATAACTAGAAGAAATTTTGCATTTTAGCACACAGCTGATTTTATCTTAGTGCTGCTATTTAAAATAAAAAGAGGGGGAGAAATGATTTGTTTTATATTTACCCACATTAAATGATCAATTACACTGTCACTTTAAAATGACTTTTCTTTATACTATCCTCTAGCTACAACTGCACGTCTGACGTTCAGAGCCCCTAAAAATTGTGTTCATAGATACTATCTTTATTGATACTTCAATTTATTTCGGATATAAGACGGTATATGGCAAAGAAGTTTTAGGAATGTAATGTGACAGCTCGGGCGTTCACTTCTGCGGAGAGATAACAGACCCACACGTTGCTGGCTCTGCCTTACCCCGTCTGTGTAATTGCTAACCACCTCCCTCCCTGCTTTCCTGGGCTGTTTGCTCTTTCAGATTTATGTACCTCCAACTCACCCTTCTCTAGATGGCATCTGAACTTTTCCAGCATTTAAGATCTTATTTCAGTGTGTAGGAGACCAAGAATTTGGGGATTAGTGCAGGCTGGGGCGTGTGATCTTGGGCCTAAGCAAAGCTCCTGCATTTGTAGAGCTATAATGCAAGCTTTGCTTGGATTTAAAGAAGTGGAAGAGACCCTGAGCTGCAAGCACGGCTGCAGAGGCTGCCCTGGCAGTTGTTAAGTCGCCCTGTTTAGAGGAGCAGGAGAAGGTGGGAGGATAAGCCCATGAGTGTTGATGCTATTTGTTATAACTTTCTCCTGGATTAAATGCTGTGATGCTTGCCTTGGCTTGTTAAACTTTGTTTGAAAACTTCGGAGTGCTTTCCTTCTTTAAAGTACACCTGTTACAGCATTAGATTACAGATCTGTGTTTCTCACTTACTGAATTGAATGCTGAACATAACATATCGTGTCGTTAATGCCTCCTTGTGTTTTAATTAGAGCTGTAGGGAGATGTTAAAAAACAGGTTTATACACATGCCTGACTGGTTGCTAAAATGAATACGCTTGTCACACAGTCCTGAGGGAATTATGTATTATTTCGCTAATCTGCTGTCCAGGGCTTCCCTCCTCTCCTGCCCCTTTCTTTTCTTTTTCCACCCCTTACTCTTAACAAATTCTTGCTTGAATGTTTTCCGAGGGTCTGTTGTATCCGCTCAAGGCTCCTGACGGCGGGGTAGCCTTTGCTGGTGAAAGGCTTGGGCTCCCCTTGGTGCCCTGGAGAGCAGTTTCATGCCTGCACAAGTGGTTTGGTGCACGGCAAGTCCACCAGCCTCCCGGGGTTAGCAGTGGGCGAGCGGACACCGGGATGCCCGGGATGCTCTCCAGAGGGAGGGTGGTACCCCACTTACCAGGCTCTGCAAAGCGAAACAACCCACCAGGAGTGTGTTTGTTGCACAAGGTTAGTTCTGCGTGACCGTGTTTCAAAGTGTTTTCCAGGCTGCGTGTCAAATTTTGCAGGTGATTCGTGTTTTGGAATATGCTGTTGGGTCGATGATCAAGTGTTAGAAAGAAAACTTCTGCGTAGGGTGTGCCTGTGTGCTAAGTAGCTTTTGATTGTGTTACATAGTTTGCCATGTAGTACTGGATGATGGACATTTTTTAAATATGCAAATAAATGACGTATCTGCTACAAATCTTGGACAAAAGTTTTTTGCTAAAGATACTCTAGTTGTTAGGTTGATATGCTGCTAGGCTGATAGAGTGACATGGGTGTTCAGGAGCATTTGAAAATAATAACTAAACTCTCAGCTTTCATTCATACCACTTTGAGAGTATTGATTTAGCAGAGTAGATGTTTTTTAAATAATGCTTGCTTTGAAGAGCATGAGAAAATTATTATTCTTAATGCGCAAATATTTAAATCTTCCTTATATATCAAGTATAGCAAAATAAAATGGCAGTAGTTTTTCTGTGTGGCAGCACAAAGAACCTTACATCTTGAACCGCTGGATACAAAAATGTATAGGAGAAGTTTGTATCCTGACAAGGGAGGAAAAAAATGTCCCTAGTGGGATTACATGTGGTTTTTAATTCTCTTTATTGTTCTACTTTTAACTGCTTGTGTTTCTTTAATCTTCCAGTGTTGATTTGCAGGCCTTGATATCAAAGTGGCTGTAGAGGATCCATCGTTTGAAATAGGGCCGTGTCCCACCCAGATTTTGGCTTTAATGAAAAAAACAGAGAGAGAGAAACCCAACCCCAACAAAAACCTCGTGGAGCTACAATAGGCAGTATGCGAGTGAGTTATGGAGCCCTGCAAGAAAATGGTAGGCTCAGCAGTTGTCTGGTGAGGAGGAGCCTCAGCAGAAGGAGAGGTAGGAGTAATAACCTCTCCCACTTTTATTAGTACTTGCAAGGAAAGAGGAGTAACAAACTGTACTCCTGATCCTGCTTTCATGCAAATAGGCTCTTTTTCCCAGCAGGTAATTGCCTGAAATAATGATAACAGGTGATGACTCCACAGTGCGATGGAAACCTTGTTGAGTGTTGTTTGATAGGAAGGAGGAGAAACGCTGGTTTCAAGCACGGGAGAGAGTTTTCTGTGTGTTTTCAAGAGTGCTGATTGCTGCTCTGAGAAGGGAAGGGATACCAGCCCCCACGTTGCTACTCTTTGATAACTTTAAGCCTGTTTGAGGGAGTTGTAGCAACTCTTGAGCTTCAGCCTAATTTGAAAGCAGTTGTGTTCGTTTACAAAAATCAAATTGACTGTCTGAAAGGCAGATACTTAAACCTGATAATGAAGTTGCAGTCTTCCTTATGTTAACAGCATAATCATTTCCAGCGTAGCATGAAATGAGCAGTCTTAAGAAGTAAGTGAAGCATTTTGCCTGACAAATTCCAACTTGCATCTCTGCAACAGAATGTGCTAAGAGTAAGAGAGAAACTAAAAGGTTGATCGTAATACAAGGAGCTTGTTTATGATCAACAATATCATAATGGCTGGTGGCATACATAGGAAGTAAAATTCATTCCTGCTTAATGGTATTGATAGTTCTAGGGACGTTATTTTGGCAAAATATTTTCTCCACGTTACAGAAATCTATTTTCTGCACTTTAGTTAGTGCTTCTTCACTGGTTTTAGCTGGAAAAAGAAAAGAAAAAGGTGAAAAATCTTGTGGGATGATGAAATAATTCCAGATTTTTTATATAAATAAAAATAATGCAGGATGGGTATGTTCTCTTTGCAGCTGGTATCTATCAATTTAGGTGGTTTTATTTTGTTGGGTTTTTTTAATTTATTTTTCAAGATCTTGTACTGGAGTTTCCCAAAGACAATTTGTGAACATTTTAAAGTTTTTTCTTTATTCAGGTATTTTTCAGGTATGTTGAAGTTGGTACTAAGCATGACGATTTTTATCAAAATAAATTTTTATATAGCTAGAGTACAAAGAATTTACTGACAGTGGCAATTGAAGGCGATTTTGCCAGTGGCTAGCAGGTTACATCCGTGTATGCTTCTGCAATTTTAATGGAAATCTGACTTGCTCTAATCAGATCTATATGCCTATACAGAGGTGAAATAACTGTAGAACAACTGTTGTCAAATATTAAGACCCTGGCCTGAGTTTAATAAAAGAGGAAGAGCTGAAAAATTGCCTTAGATGTCGGTATTTAGTATAGTCTGTCTTTCTTTTATTGCTTAAAATGGTATATATATGGTTCTTTCCTAGAGCTGATGTGTGGTGTTTTCATTTTTCTTCCTCTGTAAGTGCTATATAACTTCAGAAGGTGGGACATAAGTTATTAGAAAGCTTGACAATCAGCTCAGTGTCAGTCAGAGCCGCGTGACTCCCATTACATGGATTAATCTGGTTTAAGTGCTGTCTAAGATCCTTTGTTTGGCATCTTCTGTCTACTTGTTCTAGATTTTCTAAAGCCTCTATATGTAACAGCAAGCAGGGATATGCATGAATTTAAGTTGCAGAAGTCTAATAGCTTTTGCAGGTGGTTTTTTTCATTCTCTTTCTAAGATTATTGAAATACGTTTGTTTTCTGCGCATTCACTTCTGCTTGACTCACATTTCAAGCAGTCCACTTTTGAGGTATGAATGGGTTAAGAGTTGGAAAAAAATGTCTAAAGTAAATTAAAAAGGAAAAAAAGAAAGCCTCAAGTATACACAACAACTTGAACATGATTTATAGTTCCTACTTATCTCTCCCAGCCATGTCTTTGATGCCTTTGTAGTCTCCCGTTGGCTGTCCCCTCTTCTATTTGCCTTGACTTCCCAACTTTTTCCTTGTTATTGGAGAAAACAGTGTTTCTAGTCAGTGTCTCACAGCCTTCTGGGGACCCTATAAATCAGCTAGGTCAAATTAAATTTGTCTTCTGTACCAGACTCTTGACAGTATGGATTTCCAGATTATTTACAATCGGCCTGAAAATATTTTGGCAGACCTTTTGGGATGTTATTTTTTAAATAAGATTTATATGGGTTTGCTAGGTCAGATAAAGAGGGGCTTTTTCATTGTCAGTGTTTTTGTGAGGTGATATCTTTTTGTGGCTTGTGCATTTGTATAAGTTTACATATGTGTATATATAAAAGCATTATCCACTGAAAAATCAGTTTTGTTTTTTAATATTCATAGAAAATAAAGCATTCATGACGTAACACTTTTTTAGTGAACACTTGTATTGATGAGTATTCTGCTTGTGTATTTAACAAAAACTTCTATGTTCTTACGCCTGTATGTATATGAGTTGTGCTTGGTTAAGCAAGCTGAATCTGTGAGTTTGACTTAAAGTAAATACAATTACTGATGTGTGTTTTGTACAGATAATAGTATGTTTCAAATGCAAACATACTTTTACATGTTAAGAGGAACCATTGGAAAAACAAAACAGTGGCAAAGCATTGGTTTAGTGGAGTAATTTTCAAAACACTTAAAAGTAACCAGTATGTACTTGTTCTCAAATCCTTTTCTAACCATTTTCTACCCTGTGATAACTTTTTAGTCAAAATGCCTTTTTTTTTTTCCCCTCTCCTCCTTTAAGTCATTTTAAGGAATCTGTACGAAGCTTCTTCTGTCAAAGAAACCTTCTTTTCTAGCAGTTTGAAGGTGTTGCACTAGTGTGGATAACGATCAGACCGATCACATACGTCTGTTTCTGAAGAGTGTCAGCCCTTACACAGCCTTACGGACGTTGAGCCAGCCTCGCTGCATGACAGACTTCTTTAGCCATAGTAAAGCATCTTCAGATCTGTCTTTCAGAGGTTTTGAAATGCCAGTGTGTTGTGGGGAGCAACATTACCTGCTGTCCTTGTCATAACTGGTGGAAACCCGTCCATATTGACATGTCTCTGTACATCCAGTTTAATCCCTTGCTAAATCATGTCAAAAGCTTTGTCTCCATAAAGACAACAGCTTGACATAGTGGAAGTCTTATTAAAATAAGCTACGAGAAATCATAAAGGTCTGTATATTTATAGATAATTTTATTAAAGGTTACATTTTTCCTTTTGACAGTAAGCTTTTCTGGCAGTGGATGCTTTAAAGGAATAGTTCTCTTGCATTACAATGTTATCTTGCAACTCCCACCTCCTCCCCCTTCCCCAACATATCTGCATCAGGACATTTTGAGAAGAAATAAACTCAGTTTTTCCACTTAAGAGTTCTGCTGACAAATTCATCAGATAAATGCCTTGCTAATTTCTGGCTTCATTTTGGCACTGACTTTCATTCCGATTGACTCCAGCAAGGCCAACATTTCCCTCCTTGTTTCTTGGACCTTGTCACGTGTTTTGTCTGACTGAGTGGGAATGGCTTTGGAAGAGGATTAGTTAGTTGACACAAGTTTCTTTTTCATAGCATTAAAAAAAAAACCCAAACCCTTTCCAACCATTTGAGATCATCTTCAAGGAAGAATTCATTTTTGGTTGCTGCTATGGAATTTGCAGCCACAAAGGATGAAGTTGATGAAGTCTCATTTACTGTGTTTTCGTGTCTGCTGCTTCATTAATTGTCATTTGATTGTGTTCCAAGCCTTGTGTTTTGTGGTCTAAGTGCAAAACTTGAGTGCTTTATTTATTTATGGGGGTTTCTTTGCAGGGGGAGGTGACAGTTTGAGTGCTGGTGTGATGATCAGATGTCTGACCAAGAATGAACAGGGGGGCCTTCCTTATGAAATCTCACAAATGCCAATGTTCTGAGTTTGAGTCAGTACTTAAAATCACTGTGATGAGCAAGTCAAGTTAATGCTTTGTTGCTTTTCTTTTGCTCATCTTTTTTTCCTCTGGGAACTGACTATCATTCAGCTAAGTACTGATTAAATGTTTTGATATGAGGTGAGCTGTTCATCAGGCTGGTTTTTTTGTTGTTTTTTTTTCTGTGGGCACTGAGACCACCTTCAAGGCCAGGAAGAAAGGATAAAGAAGAAAGAATCTAATTTAATAAATTACTTCTTGTTCAGGATGAGTAATTCAGTGCAGTAACCATAAGTAGGTGTCAGCTGCTGACAGCTTTCTTGTACTTTCCTCTTAGCATAGACTTAGCTGTTGTGGGTTAAACAAGATGAAAGGTAATGTGCATATTCAGTATATCCACAGCACTTTCAGTACTCGGATTCCTCATACCTGGAGCAGTTGAAGGAACTCAAAAGTTTCTGTAGCCTGTGTGAACCCCTATGTTGTACACTGGTGAGCACTACAACTTGATGTATCCAGAAAAGGAAACATGATCTTTTCTTGGCTACTGTCATCCAGCTGCAAGATAGTTTTTTAATCTTTTTTTTTTTTTAAAACTAACTGATGTCAGTCAGCTGTGGGTTCATTTTGTTGTTTTTTTTTTTTTTTCCTACTTGTGTTGACCACAGTAGGAACAGAGGCTCAGCAGGCTCATTTGTTTTGTAAAAAACAGTGGTGGTTTGAGGCACAAGCTCCTCCTGAGGATTCCCAGCAGTCAGTGGCCATCCTGCAAGTATGTAGTTGAAGGTAAATGGTCCAACATAGATTAGGAAAAGCTTGCACTGACAGGTCTTCCAGCGGAGCGGTGGGGATGGCCATGGGCACTTGCATGCTGCAGGTAGGCAGCAGCAGAGTCCTGCAAGGGAAAGGGGCTGAGGAAAATGGGTCACAGTTTGGAAGCTGGGGTTGGGAGGGAAGAGGCGTTTGAGTTTCAGTGGACAGGGAAGAGGGCTGGGAAGGTGGGGTGCAGAATGAGGGACAGCCTTTGCAGGTGTGGCAACTGCTGAGACCTTACACGATGCTGACCTGTATGCCTGAAGAGTGCATGTGAGGTGAGGAGAGGAGGAAGAAAAGTCCGAGCATGGATATGATTCCCGGAGGTATCTGTTTACAGGCTGCAAATCAGCAGTTGAATGTGTGAGAAAGGAGAGATTTCTGGCATGGTTCCCTCTTTGGTGTGTGAGCTGGCTGCCCTGAACACGCCGGGCACTTGGAGTCCCACTGCAAAGACCTTTCCATTTGCTGTATGGGGAGTTAAAGCCTTACGGGGTTTGCTGCTGCTGCTTGTTCCGGAGCCAGAGCTCTAACTTGAAGTGCACAGTTTGGTATTGCTTCACTCCAAAGCCTAAATCTGGCCCTTCATCTTGTCAGTGTGTGGAGGATTTAGCAAGAAGAAGGGATACTGCTTTTAGCATTTGTGACTCTCGTGTGTGTGCTGGGGTCGTGGGACTTGCTGCAGAGTGTATGAGAACAGCATGGCTGTGCCATCAGAAACTCAACATCTGTTACCATCCTTTAGAAGTTCTCACACTTGGTGAATCATTTTATTCTTTATTTTAAGATCTCCACTAAAGATATCCGTAAATGTGCACAAATATAGTTGCATTAAATAATGGAAATTAACTGTGGGAAAGATGCTTCTTGGTCAGCTAGATTATTGATTCTGAAATGTTCACTTGAACCTCCCTTCAGAATGTACCATAGAATAGTACTCACAGTGCCCTCACAGCTTTAGGAAATGCACACAGGCACATCTGTGAGGACAGGATGTACAAGTTGAATGAGGTGGGTTGACAGTTAAAATCTGTCTGGCCAACATGTGTCTGTGGGTAACGGCAAGACATGTAGTGTTCCCTTTCCTCAAGAACTGGATTTATATTTTTGGCTCCAGATCCCCATAAATAGCCTGTTTTTGCTGGTCTGTGGCTCACAGCCCTGTTCTCCAGCTCCTGGTAGTAGGTAGTACCAAATAGATTTGTTACTTCTTCTTTTACCTCATTTCAGGCTTCATGGATTCAGGAAGCATCCTGTCAGTTCCCAATATTTTTATCCCGATTTAGCTCTTCTGCTGCAGTCTTCTGCCACGTGCATTTGTGGTCTCGTTCTGCTGCACTCCTCTGCACTGCAATGTGACCTGCTGTGGGGAATACCCACTTCTCAGAGAGAGGAGCATCCTGCACCAGGCCTGAAGTAAGAGACACCTCCTTAACATTTCGTTCTGAGAAAGAGGAGCACGTACCTGAGATGCTGTGCGGTAACTGTCCTCTCATGCAGCTGTAGGCTGTAGCATCCCTGGAGGTCTATATATAACCCTCAGCCTCTCATGTAGGAGAGAGAGAGAGAGGTAAGGGTGGAAAAGCTACCTGGGATTGCTTTGCTCGCACCGACATGTGGTGATACACACGTGTCCTGTGGAGCAGCTGCTGCCCAGTATTTGTGCTCCGCAGCAGCTTGTCTGCGTGGCCATGTGCAGTCTCCAGTGCAGACAGGCCAAGCAAACCGCTTTGTGCAGCCCTCCTCCTTTTTATGCTCGGGTCCTATTTGTTGTTGTCTTGCCCTCGGGCTGGTTTGAGAAACACTGAGCCCGAGCATGTAGTCTTGGCAGCGTGGCTACCGGGATTCTTGTCCAATCTTTGTTTAAAGTCAAGAGCTGCAGCCTCCAATCCTTCCCCTGGGCGCAGGGACCAGCAATTCTGACTGTCAGGATGCTTCCTTAATGCTAAGCCTAAGCTTTTTTTATTATTATTATTTTTTCCCCCCTTGAATTCATCCCATCGCATCTGATCTCTTCCAGACCCATGCTGGTGTGTGAAGCACATAAACAACTTTGTGTGCACCTTAGGTGAGGTGTTTAAATTAAATCCCACATGTATGTCACTCTCGGTAGCTTTTCTCTTCAGGGCACTTGTTTCAGCCCTGACTTGATTTTTTTGCATGTATGTGTCAATTATGTTGTGTAACAAGTAATTTCAAGCACCAAATAAGAAGTTTTGAGTATTTTGCAGAACTACTGGCACTATCTATACATGTGCTAAAAAGCTGCTGTGTTGGGTCACCATCTGAGTGCCATGGGGCCCAGGACTTGAGAGGGTTTCATGAAATGGCTTGATGTTACTTGTTAGTTGCCGTATGAAACCTATCCTTCTAGACATCCTGCTGCATTGTTTGTCTGAAAAAGGGCTAAGCCACTGTGGGGAATTCTTTTCCCAGCAAATTTTAATTGGTTGCTGGGAATTACGAAGTCACTGGTTGTTATTAAGAATAGGCTTGTTGCTGTGTAAACATGTAATGAAATATTTTTGTGATGATGCAAGGAAGTGAAGGTGCTAGAGTTGCTTCATTAGGTGCTTTCCATGTCTGACCTAGCTTAAGGTGAAATGGCTATCCTTAGATTTTTACAAGGGGATTGTGAATTTATATTGAATTACTTTTTTGGCTAGAGAGGCAAAAATTGAGAAGCTGCGGAATACTCACTGTACTTAGCACTGTTAGAAACTGGTGAAGAAGCAGCATCAGATCACAGTTTATTGCAAGCAAAAATTCAACCTTGTTTGTTATGAATACTTAGTAAGGATTTTAGAAGGCTTGTCTTAAAGCTTAGTGACTTCTTTTCTACTTCTAGTACCCCGGGATAAGTATTGCCTGGAAGTATCTCTTCAGTTAAATACGATGGATGCTAGTTTGGTATTTGAATACTCGTTCCTATTATGACTTTTCCAGAACTATAAGGGAAAGAGCACCATTACCTTCTTGCTTCATTTATTTATAATCTTGAAAACTATGGGCTTTATTTCCTATGCTACCATGGTAGTATTAAAAACTTGATATGTCTTTTGTAAGAGGTCTGTATAATGTTACTGGTAGTCCATGGGGAGCTGCCTTTATCTGTAACAACCTATAAAAAAAAAATGGAGGAAGTAAAATTATTTTCTAATACCTTTCCCGTATAGGCAGTTCTTATATTTGGGGGATTAGTTACTGTGCAGGAGATGTGAAGCATCACAAGACCAGCTTTCTAGTTCGGTCTTGAAAGTCATTTGTGAGGTGGGCATTGCACCATAGATGATGCAAGGTATCAGACAACACATGTTATCAGAAGCAAGCCAAGGAGATGTGGGTTAGGTGAAATGCTCGCAGGAATGTTTGCAGCTGTTTAGAAAACTGAGAGGACAGTTACTCATTAGTTTCAAACAAGACAGGTGAATTTGGTGAGATGGAAGTGGCCTCTCCTAGGTCCAATACTAATTAATATTTGCCATTAACGATGTGGGTGAAGGAGTAAGGAGTCTGCTCATTAAATACCCTGATGAAACTGGGTGGAGCTGCGTGTTTGAGGAGATGCTTTGAACTTATGGTTACCTTGACAGGTGGGAGGAAGAGTCTGGAAGAAAGGGTTGGATGGGGCAGAGGAGGGGGCTGAGGGGCAGCTCTTCGGTGGGAGGGTATGGCCCATCCCTCTGGGGCTGGGAGTGACGGGCCCAGCAGCAAGAACTGCTCATGGCCAGGATGGGAGGCAAGAGGGTCATGTTGTCGCAAAAGCAAACTCATTGCAGTTTATGTGTAGAATTATGATCTGCAGCTCACGTGATAGAAAAAGAAAAAATGTTTTTCTGTAACATGCAAAGAGTATTTTCGGTGTAGGGAATGGTTCAGATGGAAGACTTTGACCACCTCATAGTGGTTTTGTGAGCCAGCCCTAGAGAGGGTAGTGGGAAGCAGCAGCTGTAAGGATCAGAAATGTGTAAAATGTGGCCTGTGAGCAGAGGGTGAAAGTCATGAGTTTTATTTAGTCTGAAGAAAAGACTAGGATGTACTAACAAAAGAGTTAAGTGTAGTGTTCAAACATGAAGTTAACTTTATAAAGAATTGTAGAATGCTTAGAGTTGGAAGGGACTTTAAAGATCATCTAGTTCCAACCCCGCTGCCATGGGCAGGGACACCTCCAGCCTGGCCTTGAGCACCTTCAGGGATGGGGGAACCACAACTTCTCTGGGCAACCTGTTCCAGTGCTTCACCACCCTCACTGTAAAGAATTTCTTTCTGGTATTTGACCTCTCCCCTCTCCCAATTTAAAACTGTTACCCCTTGTCCTGTCACTGTCCTTCCTGACAAAGAGTCCCTCGCCAGCTCTCCTGTAGGCTCCCCTCAGATACTGGAAGGCTGCTGTGAAGTCTCCCCTGCAGCCTTCTCTTCTCCAAGCTGAAAAGCCTCAGCTCTCTCAGCCTGTCTTCATAGGAGAGGTGCTCCATCCCTCTGATCATCTTTGTGGCCCTCCGCTGGACCTGTAGAGGAAAGGGATAATCTCTTCAGGGTCCAGTGCAGAGAGGGACTGGGTAAAGGGCTTGAGCTATGTCGAGGGAGACATGTGCTTTAAGCACTAGGACAAGTTTTCCAGCCTAAGGGTCATGCAAGGTGGAAGGAGCTCAGCTGGAGAGACTGTGGAGTCTCTCTTACACATAGTTTGAGCTCTTGGTCCTATCTTGGTGCTCTTTTCCAGGACTCTGGCAGATCTTTTTCTCTGCAACCATCCCTCTTTTTTTGAAAATGGCAGTGCAGTGTGTGGGACGGTTGAGCAGAGAAGCACAAAGCCCTGTTTTCAACCAGCGCAGTTCTTGTTTTGGAGGCTTGGCTGTTGGTAAGTACTATGGTAAATTACAGAGGGAATGGTAGTATAACAGCAGTGATAACAGCAAAAATAGGTCTTTGTTCCAAATGGCTTTCTGTTGTTAAAAGTTGTACTTTAAGAAATAAATCTTCCTGATGCTTTTTTCCCTGGTGACACTTGGTTTCCAGGCAGTATTTGTGAAAAGCTACCGTGCGCTTCTAAGTTTTGCTTTCTGTGTCTACAATTTCTTTTGGTTCCTACGATATTATTTTTTTCTTTTTTGCATTTCTGTGTGCCACAGCTACTGTTCCTGCCCTGTTGCTTTTTCAAATGCAGTAGAAATGCAGTCTGTTGGCTGTTGGCACAATCTGTGCTTTGGGGAGGGTGAGCATCTCTGTTTGTTACTTCCTCCCCACCCCCCCCCCCAACTCCCCCCAAGCTTGCTGCTGATGGGCAGGTAGGGGGGCTGGCACCCTTCCAGACAGGGGTGTGCTTTTCTGGGTGTTTTTTTACCTACTAGCAAAGAACCTCCTCCTGCTCATTAATTTGAGGTGAATTAATTTAATGTTTCTGAATCAGTATGTTAAGACTGACTTTCCAAAAGAAGGAAGAAAGCAAACCAACTCCCCCCCCACACCCCCAAATGGGGGAGTGGTATTTTGAGGGGTCAGCTGTGTCTTTCATGCCATTTTGTTTATTTTTTTACATGGTTCTGAAATAAGAAAAGTTGGGACTGAAGATTATGACTGTGTAGTGTAATGGTTAGAGAAAGAAAAGATTTTTAGTTGAACCTTTTGGTATTTCAGAGTTCATCTTGGCATTTAACTGAGCAAACAAATGTGTTTTTAATGAAGAGTTCAAAAATATATTAGTTTTGTGGTTCAGCTGGGAGGCAAAAGCTGTGGTTTTGTTCACACTTAAAAGTTGTAGGCTGTGTTGCATATTAATGATGCCATTTGAGTTGCCTCAACCAGGGCTTTTGCTTGTGTTTCTATGGAAAACTTTACATTAAAGGAGTTCAATCAGGACACTAAAGAATTATCCCATAATGAAACATCTCGTAAGAAAAATTTGTTCCAAGTCATGTTTGAAAAATTGATCCAGCCACTTACTCTCTTTTTTTTTTTTTTTCTTTTTTTTTCCACTTCATCTCTTCCATTGCCCCTCCCTCCCCTAGTGCATTTTGTGGGTGAGACTTTCAGCATTTCTTTGCCGGAGGGTAGAGGTGTCGTTGATGCTGGGGTTTTGTGGCAGAGCAGCAGTGGGCTTTTAAAGTGAGTCCCCTGTGGTCAGCCCCGCTGGCAGCATCTGGGCTCAGCACACCGCGTTTCGGCTGCGCACGAGCTGGGTCCCTCTGGATGGAGACTGGAGGCTCCCATCGATGCTGGTGCCAAGCGCGCCTCATCTCTCCTGCTGATGGATCCCTGTGGATGGCTTCAGGCCATGTGTGTGGTGGCAGTGGCCACTGACTGTGTCTGCTTATCTTGAGTTAAAAACCTGACTCGCATAGCCTGATTTGTGTTTCGGCGACCTTGGCTCCCGTACTGCTTTGATCTGCAGATCTTCTCGCGTTGCTCAAAATTAATTGTTTAACGTGGGGGATAGCCAGAGACTGTCAAGGAGATGGGAAGAGGAAACTGGGATGATTTAAAAAAAAAAAAAACCAAACACAAAACAACACAAAAAAACCCAACCAAACAAACAAAAAAACAGCCAACAAACACCAAAAAAAACCAAACCCCAAAAAACTCCAAAACCACACAAACACAAAATCCCCAAAGACAAAACCTTAAATTAAAAAAAAAAAAAAAGAACACTGCCCAAACTGAAAATGTAAGGTCAACATACAGGGACTATAATATACTGTGTTACCCTTCTCCCCCCCCCCCTCCTCCGGATTGTAAGGAAGCTTTTTCCTTTGATGCCACAGCCTAAGTTGAGCAACAATAGTTCTTAAGTAATAGGATCTGTGCCACTCCTCAGTGAATGGGTGGTGTGGTATCCTTTTCTTGTACTGCAGATGGGTGGGGAAGCAGAAATGTTAAGAGCATGGTGCTGACATTTTGGCCAGAAACTGCCTTATTTCAGAGAGAAAGACATTGCTGTTCTCCCCTTCCCCCTTTGTTATTCTTTTTCTTCTGGCAGGGTATGCAGTTATCAGTTCCTTGGTTTCTACTTGAATTTTCTGCTCTCTAATACTGTTTTTGCTGTTCCCCAGCTCGTAGGTCCTGTTTTTGTTAGGTTTTTTACTCTGAGGCATGGGGTGGACTGCCTGCCAGGACAGACCCTGCTCCAACCGCTGACAGCTCCAAGGAGCGCTGCAACTAATCTATTGGGTGTAACGACTTTCATGCTTTTGCCATGGCCATTACAATAGGATACAAAACATACATGGGCATGATCCTGCAGGAAGGGAATGCAAGCAGTTGGTGGAGGGAGAAATTCCTTCTGTTCCCATACTTAATGTTGCTCAAGGCTCGGGACTAGATTACAAAGGGTGAATAAGCAGAATCCCTGCCAGGGAAGCTGAGCTATCCGGGATTGTCAAGGAGAGGTCTGAAGGAATGTCTTGAGGAATTAAGGCAGGAGCCACACGGAGCTTTTCCTCTGTTCTTATTTCTATTTGCTCTCCTATGAATTTGTAAGCATGCTTGGTTCGTAGCAGACCCTCTAGAAGGAAGACAGCATCAGTGTATTTAGAGAAATCAGCCCCTTAAGTGCAGGTACCTGAACATTTTGGTTTGTATTCCCCAAACAGGACAGAGAATATATAAAATAAAGTTTTGTTTTGTTGGTATTGATAAAGTCAGTTCCCATTCATGGTAAGAGGATGGTAAATTTGATTTTGAGATTATTCTTATGGATTTACTTTTAATTGTAATACTTTGTGTATTTATATTATAGTATGTGTACATTGAGCTGATGCATTTCATCTTTCCATATGTTAAGTGAGAATTATGCAATTTAAACTTGATATTATGGATGTATCATTTTCTTGGGAAAACTGCAATAAAAATATAATATACCCTTCACTTACTTGCCAACAATTAAATTGTAGCTCAAACATGAAATGCCTGATGCCACTCCTACCTAAATAGCACTCCTTTCATTTTTTTAGGAGCTTGTGATGTCATCAGCTGAAGCGAAAACATCTACCTCATGACCTGGCATGTAAGTGAAGGAGGAACTGATATTTTAAAAAAAAAAAAGTAAATGTGTGTCTTGGTGTTTACAATGTGTAAATTGAACCTATATACCTTCAGAATTCAGATATCACCTTTTAAATGAAAGCTTTGCGTATTTTAAAGGAATATAAAGTCTTTTAAAGGAGAGGAAGTTATAAAAGAAGCTGTTAACAATGAGGTTCCTGCAGAACTCCGTGTAATAATTTCAGTTTAAATCTATCTTGATGTATCCCATAATGCTTGGGAGTCTGGTAGGCATAGGTGGAATAATTTTATCTTACCACAATATTTACATGTGTTGCTTCTACTCTTTTTTATTCCATGCTTCTTTTCTGGATGCAGATTTTGATAGTTGTGATGAATACATACTGTACACGGTGATACCCTTCCTAAAATTAAAAACTCTGGTTGTGCATAAGATTTAGCTTCTTTATGTACTTCACAGTAAAATTCCTGCAGTTTTGTGGCACTTCTATTTTTATTTTTTTTTCCTTAAGTAAGCAAAAATATTTCAATTTCTGCAGAGGCGTTTTCAGA
The DNA here is from genome assembly GCA_004320125.1 of Scolopax mira. NCBI lineage: Eukaryota > Metazoa > Chordata > Aves > Charadriiformes > Scolopacidae > Scolopax > Scolopax mira. The sequence continues at coordinate 23,043 of BJBW01012455.1, read as the reverse complement.
GGTTTTTTTTTTGTCCACCCGCTCTCTGCTTTTCTTCTCTGTGGCTTAAAGGATTAAAGTGCAGTCATTGCTTTGAGGGGCTGATGTCAGCAGTGAGCTGGGTATTCCTAATTAGTGCCAACACCTGTACCTCATTATGAAGCCTTGTTGAAGCTGTCCAGTGAACCGAGGTAGCTGGTCTCTGCTGCATGTCTCTAATGTGATTATAAAGCCCTCTCCTGATGCAAGTTTTATTACTTATTCAACTTTTGGACTGATGTGGAAAGTGAAGCTAAGCTGTGCCATTTGGCTGGCTACCAAAGATCATAAGGAGTGGCAAAGAGAAGGGATGCAGCCATCTCAATTTCAAGACTTCTAGTTCAAAGCTTCATTCTGCTTTGACTGTTTAAATAAAATAAAAAAAAAAAGAGGGAGAGTGTTTCTTCTGCTTTTCAGTGTCAGATACTCTGAATTTAGAGGCCAGATCTACACACTCCAACTGGGCTCTGAAGATCTGAGCGCAGTTTCTATTGTGCACAACCCATTGATTTTCTGCAAATAGAACTTTGGTCTTGACTACTCTTGCACCATCCCTTTGTCTTCGAGGGATCAGGGCTTAGTAATTCTTTCTGCACAAAACCAGCACCGGTCTCTCCTCCCACCTGATTCTGTACTGTTAGCAGGGCTGCAACGCAATGCGTTTTGCTGCTGGCAGTTGGAAAATACTGCCTCAGAAAGATTTGACTAATAAAATTCATGGTTCAGATGAGATGGATCATTATCTTGTTTGGGCTTTACAGACAAAAGCTTAAGCACCGTTACTTTTTTCTAAGTATTTTAACTAGGTTTTTAAGAGTTTTTAGCGTACAGAATTCAACATGCAGCAACACAATGCTGGCTGCAGGTTTCAGGTTATTTCCCTTTGAGTAAGAACAGAGACAGAATAACTTCAGATGTGTATCTTGGAAAGGTTTGAGATAATAAGCCAGTAAGAATTCACATGAGAACATTGTGCTAGTTATCCAGATTTGGAAAAATGGAAGGAAATTGAAGTGCAGTAGATTCTTAGACCTCAGACATGGACATTGAATCTTATTAAAAGGATTGAACCTTTGCAGAGTAGACACCATAGAGGAATAAAAAAAAAGAAAAGAGAAGTAATTAAATAAGCATAAACTTTTGCGTGTTTTTCTGTGTTATGTACCTCTCCGTTTACTGACCTGTCACTTAGAAGAATGTCTTACTCCTCAGCTTCAGGAAAGCTGTAATTCAAGTAATTCCTGTAAAAGTGCTAACAATCAAGCTATTATATATTCTGATTTTTGATAGTTTAGAACGTTTTGGGTCTTGAGAAATTATCACAGCCTGTTTGTTGTGAGGTTTTGGTGTTTCAGGTTTTGTTTTGTTTTTAATTTCCTTAGCTTAAAGTTATGTAGACATTTCTTGCAGCATGTTCTCTTTAGTGTTCTCTTAGCTTTGTGCAAGCTTGACTGCAATTCCTACAAAACGGAATAAAGCATTTGTTTGCAACTATGTATGACGGTAGATATTCATGTTAGATTTAGACATGACTTAGAGGAATTGGGAGTAGATATAAATAGGTGCATCTCTGCTACTTTGCGGCAGATTATAAAAATGACAAGGGAAAAAAAAGACAGTGTAACAGACTTCAAAGCAGTTGTTTTTGTAAAACAGTTCCTTAATAGCTATATGACACTCAAGCAGATTTCACCAGTGGGTTTAACTGCTTCATGGTGATTTTAAGACTGAAGTGTTTAATATGTAGAAGGTATACCTGTGCCTCCAGAGGCAGTAAGCTAAGGCAGAGACTGCGCTTTCCTTTGCACAGATTTGTGAGGTGTAGCAGTAGTTTATATGTGTATATACATATATATATATATATATATACACACATATATATTTATGTGTGAATGTGTACACAAGCAAGGATCTGTTTCAGGTTGTTCCAGGGTGCTTTTTGTTTTGTCTTTCATTCTTTTGAGTTCTCCCAACAAAAATCCTGAATGGATAATGCCCTAAGGTGCATGTAAGCTATATTTGCACAGTTTATTTAATTTGTCTTACAAAAAAAAAAAAAAGGCAATGACTCTATAACACACTGAGAATGATCTAATTTTTTACCTAATTTTGACCAAAATAGCTCTCTACAGTGAACAGCAATTAACAAACTCTTCAGGGCAACAGTATGTCAGCTGTCAGAGTCTGTTGTGGTTATGCTCATTGTAATCAGAATCTTGTCTGATAAACATGCTCATTTCAGTATTTACCATGGCCATATAGACCACCTATCTGATCTCTAGTCCACAAAGGTCAGGTTTGGAACAACATAAAATTCATTGCACAGAGCTGAATTGTCATGAGTAAGTCTGGTTTCAAATGAGCTATCCTACAGAATTAGGCTAATTACTGCCTCTGATAATGGTCAACAGTGGGCATTTAGGGAAAGAAAGCATTATAAGACTCCTGTAGACTCTGTTTCTTGTAAAATTTTGACTTTGGGATTTCTAGCAGATTGACATGACATATTGTGTTTAATAGCCCTTGTCCTCTATTTGCCTAATTCCCTTCAATCTGTTTACTTTGCAACCCCTGCAACATCCTGTAGCATTGAGTTTCTCTAAGTAATTTTGTACAAAATTACTTTTTTTTTTTTTTTTCCTTGTGTTCCCTTAATGAATTTCCTCTGAAGTTTGTCTGGTAACTTTGTGTGTCCTTCATCTTACGTGCCATAAAGAACAGCGAGTAGTCTTTTCATCCTGTTTGCTTCTCTTTATCTCTTGTGGCAGATTTCTTCTGTTCTGCATCCTCCTTTCTCAGCTGGGTAGTCTCTTGCCCTGAAGCCGCGGCACGCTCCCATTACAGCTGTAGTTGGAGGTTCGCCTTCTGCAAATACTTTTTCTCCAGTAGTGCTGGAGGGAGGGAGAAGATACTCCCTTGCTTTTAGCCTACTAGTGTGGTTCATCTGTAAGGCTTTGTCCGTGTGGCTCAGCAGGTGTAGTGAATGAAGCCGGGCAGGCTTGTATCTGTTGTCGATGCTGCTCTTGGGCCTGGCCAGAAGGATGCCTCTCTTATATCAACAGGCAGCTCTCCACAGTATTCTTCTCTAAAAATAGTTTCTGCTACAGCTGATTTGAGAATGCCCAAGGACCCCATTTTTAAAGGCATTCAATTAATCTGTGTGTTCTCATCTATGTAAGACCTCTCAGAAGACCGTGCAGGCGCTGTGGCTTGGCTGCGCGCGTATAACTGAGAGGTGTAGTTGGTGTTGGGGTAGGCAGAAGCCTTCCTGACAGGGATGGTTTCAAACTGAAAGACAGGAGATTTAGATTAGACATGAGGAAGAAATTCTTTATTGTGACGGTGGTAAGACACTGGAACAGGTTGCCCAAAGAAGCTGTGGATGCCCCATCCCTGGAAGTGTTCAAGGCCAGGCTGGATGGGGCTTTGAGCAACCTGGTCTAGTGGGAGGTGTCCCTACCTGTGGCAGGGGGGTTGGAACTTGATGATCTTTAAGGTCCCTTCCAACTCATTCTAACAACAACTTATTCTTCCAACAACATTCTATGATTCTATGGTCTTCCCTCTGAATTCAGCTAGATTTGTACACAGGTAGTGTGATCTCTTTACAGAAGGCAGACAGTCTGTATTCTTATGTTTTTTTCCTATAAATTGTTGGCAATCGTTTTGTCTGCACCTTTCATATCTTCTCACTTTTTAAGCTCACAAGCTTGCACATTCTCTAGAGACACACACAAGTACTTTGATCACACCCTGTGATCAGTGGGCAACAATAGCATCACCTACGTTAAGCATTAACTTGCAGTATTCATTGTGCATTTACTACACAGTATGACTGTCACCTTGCCTGTCCTCAGAATTTCACTGAATTTCACTGAATTTTTAGAGTTGGAAGGGACCGTAGAGATCATCTAGTCCAACTCCCCCACCGAAGCAGGATTGCCCAGAGCTAGAGCAAGTCACTCAGGACTGCATCCAGGCGGGTCTTGAAAATCTCCAAAGAAGAGGACTCCACAACCTCCCTGGGCAGCCTGTTCCAAGACACTTAGCCAACAGGGAACACAAGGGACTGAGTTTAGGTCACAATCAGGCTGTATGAATATTGTCCTTTCTGTACATGTGTATAAGGCAGTGTACCAAAACCCAGCTGCCAACGATTCACCACTCCTTCTTAAAAGGTGACTCCTTTACATGTTTTTGAGCTCACTGGCTTGTGGTTCAGGCAGGTTTAAATGCCTTCACTTTTTTGGTGCCTGGCCTACTTCTGTAGAGCAGTGATATGACCAGGGAAGAGATCACATGGAAGAAACAGGCCCAACAAACAGCCCCATCTTCAATGCCACCATCTTTCAGAGTGCGGAGCTGCACTGGCTGGGACATGAAAAGCTAAAATGGGAAGAAGCAGAACTCTGTCAGGGATGACTGACTTGTAACTTGAGAGCAATGATATTTATTCTCCTTTCTGTAAATGAGGTTTAGAAATACCAGGAATATCAGACTCCAGTTTTCTCTGCCCAGACACCATAAAAGCAGCCAAATCCCCCAAAGCAGAATGTAACATGGTAGAGAGGTGCATTCTCTAAGATCCTGCTCAGTTTAACTCTGTTACTTTTAATAACAGTTCTGTTGATGATACCTTTATTTTATGTAATGGTTCATTAGTCCACAGGGCATGTTGTGCTGCTAAACTCTAATTTTCCTTAGTATGTGGAATTTCCATGAACATCAGATTTTCTTAGTACCTCTGCCTCTGATTTCTCTTATTCTGTTTCTAGGGGGAAAAACTGCTTCCTTCCAAACTGCAGAGCTCTGGTGAATATTTCTCTCTCAAGCGCTGTGCAGAATCCACAGGAATAACTATTCCACATGTCAAACTGGTACAGAATAACCAGTCAAGATCCCCAGCCTGACCAGAAGAAAAACAGAGAGCTTGCTCTGTTGTTTTTTAAGCATAAAGGAAAACCAGAGTGAAAGAGCATTCAGATCACAGATTTGGACCTTAACTATAGCAGTTTGCTCTTGGAAACAATGACCTGCATTTCACAGGGACCTCCTCTGAGCCCACTACAATCACCTAGAAAGAAACAAAATCTGCTGCTTTTTAAAGTGACCTCTATTGAAGGGATAGGATTAATGAGGTCCACTTAAAAAAGTGTTGTCATTAGAAGTGTTGCCACTAGCTTTCCGCATAATTTAAACCAAGATCAGGCAGGTAGGCCAAAAAAATAATTAACAAAAAGGCTGTTGTGCAACAAAAAGGAATGTAAGATATCTGAGCAGAAAAGGGAAGGGGTTTGGTTTGAAACTATCTTTGAGAATATCACCAATTTATTAGTTATTTTCAAAAGGGTCACCCTTTGCTTTCAATCCTATCTATTTTATTTGATATATTGTGTTACCATACAGCATTTCTCTGAGTTTATATCAAATAAACCCATTCACTACTCACTTTCTCAGTGCCGCAGCTGTCAGCTCTGCAGCAAGAGCCAGACGTAGATATTATTTGCTAAACATGCAGGCATTGCAATGCTTTCCACTCTGCTTTGCAAACAAAAGACAACATGACATTTTTTTCCTTAAATTTACTCATTCCTAAATTCACTTGTGTTTATAATTATGCTAAAATTAATCTTATTTTCCCTCAATTAACATCCTTTATAAAGGTAGCAGGAGCACTATCTTAAAAACATAGACACATTTTCACTTTCTGAGAAAAATTAGCCAACTTAAGAGGCAGTATTTTTGAAAATGCTGGAATATGAATATAAATCATCAAAATTATTGAAACTTATTCAACCCTAAAAAATTTCTACAGAATTTAAATTATTAGACAAACATTCAAAGACATCAGTATGAATTTACCTATGGGTATATAGCTGAAAATAATAGCTTAGATTTTTATCTGACTTGATTCAATTTGCTATCAGTACAATATGCAAAAAATGTATTTCTATTCACCTATTCCCTACAATCCAAGAATAGTTTTCCACTAAGGAATTCTAATTTAGTTTGCATTTAACTAGAGAAAATCGTGTTGCATCCATTTTCATGTCCTAAAAAACTAGGCTGTAAAAATAAAGAGATAGAAGAATCAATACTCCACTCAAGTGATACATAAATCTGAGTATCAGCAAATACTGGAAGCCTATATTTATAAATTACTTACCTCAAGAGCAAGACATAAATTTTAAGGTGTAAATAGCTCTAATGGAGTGTTCAGAAGGTCATTGTGAGGAAAAAAATTTAAAAGCTGACAAGTGAACTAAAATAACAATTAAACAATTCAGCTCATTGCTTTAGTTAACAAACGTCCTATTAGAAGAAGATCCCCTTAGTAATAAAAGTGTAAAATATATGAAACCAGCTCGGATAATAATTTATGAAGAACATTCAACTCTTACTCTGTGCATAAATAACTTTAACATTTGCCTGTTGGTTTGTATTTGTTTTTTCTTAGTTACTGGATCTCAATCTAATTATTTCAAACTGTCTCAGGCAAAATTAATGGCAACAATACAGAGATGAAGTTGCAGCCATTTTACCTGCACTAATACACATAAATGTTGTCATCTGGGAGGCTTCTAATTAGCACCTGAATAATCCCTCAGATTCCAAGCATCAAATTGGTTGGGGTTTACTGAATACTAAAGGAATCAGCTGCTGAGGTTATTTTCGTTTGAGCTACAGGTATGTCAACTGCAGCCTTTGGATACCATCAACAATATTGCAGAGGTGGGGGAAAAAAAATTAAAAAAAATCATCATGTCTTAGGTATGTCTTTCCCTTGTGTCTACTCTGGAGAGGATTACTCGATGTTAAGAATTCAATATATTGATGGAGGGACTATTTATAAAAGGTTAAACACAAAGGAAGCGTGAACTGGCTGCCATCATCTCAAGCATCATCTTTTGACTTAATTTATGAAACCATACAAATGAGTCATAGTCTTGGCACAGCTTTGTTCTCCACCTATATGCATTCTAGAGATTGCCCATCCAGTTATATGCAGAAACACTGCAAAGTGATAGTGTGAATCCTCCTCTTTCTTGTACATTCCCTCTACCCTACTCACATGAACTCTTGATGCCCAGGACCTATTGTTTCCTTCTTCACTACCTCAATGCTTGACCATGAGAAGGACCTTCTTCCATATTCCCTGTTCGCTAGTGACAAAGCTTACCAAGGGTTAGAAAAGAACAGGCACAAGCAAATCATAAATGGTGACTGCCTTTTTGTGACAAAGTATTGCAGAACATAAACTTGAGAAACACCTGACCTTTGAACCTAGGCATGAACCAAAGGGTACAGAGAAAATATGTCTTAGCAATATAATGGTCTAAGTGCCAAGGAGCTAACCTTGAAAGAAATATCTACACTGGTAATTAATATATAGCAAAATGCTGATTGACTTACTGCCAAGGCACCAGAAATTTCAGGTTGATCACAGACAGAGAAGGAAAATCTGGCAATGAAAACTGCAGAAAGCTAAAATGTGTTAACAGAATCCTAACACCAATGTCACACCTGGCACTGCAGATACAATGGAAGGTCTGCATGTGAAGAGCTGGCTGGGCAGCTAGGGAACAGGAACACATGTGAAGACTGTTTAAATCAAGGCAAAAAAAGGAGTTATGAGTTAGGGAAAAGTTAAGAAAGGAAGAGAAAAAATATGACCCTTTTTTTTTTTTTCCTCTGTTCAGCATCTACAAAATGAAGCTAGGACAAAACATAACTTGCTTTACTGGCCTCTAAAAAAAACAGTTAGAAGGGAAAACAGCTCAAAATCAACCCACTATTTCCCATTACTCAGAAAGTGCAACATTTACCTTCTGCAATCCCTAACCCCATTTAGAGCCCCTGTGGCCAAAGTAACGATCTATTCCTGTGGATGAGCAGCAACACTCACACCAACTTCTGCAGTGAAATGAGGGTGTTCACTCCACAGTGGCATTCATACTTGATTCACTGAACTTTATAAAGCACTTTGGCTTCTTTAAGTGGAAAATACCATATTCTAGCTCATTATCTAATCTCTGGCAATATGATCAGATATTCAATAGCAAGCTTAGCTTTTATTGAAGCCTTACTGTTTTCTGATTTCACCAGTGGCTCTTCAATTGGTTCCAGTTAACCTATGACAGACTAAATGCACCACTGCCCTTTTTATCAACTGCAAGAACATTTTAAAAGCAGGTTTGCAGATGTTTCCTTTTATTCTGTTTCATTTCTTAGACTTGATTCCACTTTCCATAGGAAATGTTTATCAGCAAGTTATGTGAAGCATCTCTTGTTAAATACTATCTTTTCACCACTCTACTTCAGAAAAACTGACATTAAAGTTTTCATCGAAGTGCACTGCATTTCATCATACGAGTCTATAACTGGTACTATCTTTTAACTTTAAATATAATTAATTAATAGAAAATGTCAATATGACACAGATCCCTTCTTTCTACTGCTGAATGAAGAATAGCTCAAAGAAATGTCATTAGAGTGACTCACACCAGGGTCTTGGTAGGTGTTTTGTACCTAACAACGTACCACTTGCTTTATTCTATAATCTTAAAGAAGGAACAGGAAAAGAAAAAATGTTAAATTCCAAGATTTGGATAAGGTTATAATTTGCTTAAAATGTAATAACTGAATATTTTTAAACAAACACTCAGCTGTATCTTGAGCATAACTGAACAAAAAGATCTTTAACATCTCAGTATTACATGTTGACATTGATTTTGTAAAGGCTCAGAAAAACAGGGACAAGCTTTTAATGACTAAACTACAGAATGGAAATACTGTCTCTTAATTTGTCTAGTGGTTCTTACTTCATTAAGCAGAGAAAATGTTCAGAAGAACATCAAAATACAAGTAAAACCAGAAAGAATCATCTTCCTGCATGCAGGATGAAAATTACTTTCACTAAGCAACACAGCAGATAGACAGGACAAAGTAATGTTCCCCCATGGAGGGGGCAACAGTGTTCAAAAGCCAGTAAAGGAAATGCAACTTAAAACATCAACCCAGGAGTTAGTATCCAAGTAACAATTGTAATGCTTTAAAAATGTAAGATTTCGCCCCATGGGAACCTGCTTGAGTTGTCTAGACTGACTGCATTGAGCAGGAAATGTTAATGAAACACCTCTGTCCTAATACGGTGGGGGTATAAGGTAAACATAAATTAAGTATCTGCAAAATTAGTTTACATGGTTAGATTAGCAATAGATAAATTAGATTAATATAAAAGGGATAGGTCATAGGATGAGATCCAAATACACTGACTTGCACATCAGTCATCCAACATTTTTTTTGTAACAAGTAACATATTTAATACATTATCACTGCTTCAGTTTTAAAACTGTTGCACTTCTACTCGCAGAGGTTGTATTAGGTGAAGAGTCTGGTAGTTACACACAGTAAGTATAAAGGGAGGAAATTTGATCTCCAGAAACCAGACAGGAGAAGGAGGAGGGCAGTGGTAAAATGGGATTCACGCACAGGATGCTTATCACTGTTCTGAAGAACAAGTGGGAAAATTGCACCTACAGAAGAATATTTCACAGAGTAGAAGTGATCAGTTGGACACTATGGATTACATTAACCATACGCTGTAAACTCCACTTAATGTACTTTTGAAGTACCATCAGTTCCAAATACACGAAAAGTGAAAATTACTATCCATCACTCAAAGATTAATGTTTTTCTTATAAGAGCCTTCATTTTCAAAAGACATGGGAATCTTTGCAGCTATTATAAAGCTTATTATAACTAACATGTTAAACCTCACATCCACAAGTTATACTCTTGTGCTATGTAAATAAGTGCAGCTATCCCAGAAGTACCTAGACTGAAAAACAATCCTGCTGTAAATATCCTTGATACCAACTAATTATATATTCCCTGCTACAGCTTTTAAGTCACTATAGAATAGATCATACTTCATAGCAACAAAGATGATGCCCCTTGGGACCGACTTTCCATTGAAAAGAGCTTTAATTTATTTATAGCTACACTTTATACTGCAAATGACACTGGGAACCCAGATAAACTGCTTGGAAGAATTGCTCTCTCCTTCTATTAAATTAGCTGCTATAGGTAACTGATTAAAATCTTATTGCGAAACTAAAAGGCTCAAACAAGTTTGCCTTATTATAAGGAATTGAAATGCATTCGTTCTAGGAGCTAGTGAGAAAATAATGAGCACAGCAAAGATTCCTTTTACGGTTTCTGAATGCCTTTTATGCCAAAAGAAATAAATAAAGCATTACAAAGAGTAAGAGCGCTTTCCAAGAAAGCTTTTTGTGTAGTGTAACATATATGGGCTGTTCCTGAAATGTTTTGAGCAGGCACTGTATAGGATTGAAGAAGGACAAAATGGCTTCATCTGCTCAGTCCTGGGGTTGCTCTGTGAAGCTTATGCTGTGGGTTGAAAAGCTTGGAAAATACATGTTCTGTACAGAAGTATAATTGTGATTATTTTTAAGGCAACTACTCGTACCTTCAATACCAGAATTTGCAGGGCAAGTTTACTTCAGAATCTTCAGAGAAAACAGCTCTGTATTGCCTAAAGATAACTTTCAAATATCAAGAAAACTTTATCGTTCTCTGAAACTATGACCTAAAGCCCAAATACTGGAGAAAAACTATGTTAAACTTAGAAGTTTAATACAGGCATTTTGCGTTTCCTTTGGTGACTTGTATATTAAGTGGAAGAAACTGCATTCAGTAACACTCTCTCTATTTTTCACTTAGTACCCAGAAAAAGTATTTTTAAATATTTGCACCAGTATTGCACAATACTTGCACTTACTCTTTCTCTAGCATGAATTTTTAATTTTCCTTTCATTGGATCATCAGTATTTGAATACTCCTTACAGAGCCGGGACTTTCCTGCTGCATAACCTCAGAGAGCTTCCATATGAAATTGCAAATTTAATAACAAAAGGCTATATCTGATATGGAAAATGAAAAATTAAACTAATTGGCTGCAACAAATTTAGTCAAAATTTAAAACTACATCCACCTTGGTTTTCCAAGAATAATTGGTTGGTTTTGAGACTCCAGGTCCACATTTCAACATTGTTTTTCTAAGACAGCAGATTACCATTGCTCTTCCAGGCTTCATGTTGACTGATAAGTCTTTGATAGGCTTGACAACTGTAAGAATCACCATCAAGGACATTAATGTTTGTATTGAGCTAGTAGTACTTTTGACCACATCTTCATTTTTTTTCATAGCAAAAGGTTCCCCCAAAACCACACTGAACAGCAGATTCAGATGATCAGCTAATTAATCAGGAATGTAGGAATTTTACATGTATCTCTATCTCTGATCATTCAGGTGACAGGCAGGCAGTTGGGGCAGATGCTCATGCTCTTAGCTTCAATATTTGTCTGCAACATTTATGAAGCTATGTGTCTTCTGAATCTGTTACTAAACTTGCATCAAAAGAAAATGCTAATGAGGGATGTAAAGTTATTTTCAAAGGTTTTGTTTATTTACTAAATGATTTAACTTCTATATCCACTGGTAAGGATAGAGGTTTGTTTTATGGTTTAACTATAAACACCTTCCCCATATACAACACATAAATGTCTCATCAAAAGGTTGGTATTAACAGCACCTTATTTACTAATTAGTTTAGCAGTTTATTACACTGAAATTTAAATGTACTAATCAAATGTTTATTTTGTAATCATGTTACATTAATGCTAATTAGTGATGTATTTATCGCTTCGTGGATTACATTTAAATTTAAATGCTCTAGTCAAAAGTTTGACATTAAATTGCACCTACCTACTTAAACAGTCTCTAATGTATTGGCTAATTTTAAATACCATTAGACCAACACAAGTATTTCTTTGTATTATTAAGATACACAATGATGTTTTTTTAAAACACCACCTAGATAACTTTGTAGTTGTTATTCTGTGGATGTGATAAATATTTCTCTCATAATTACAAGCATATATGTATGAGCCAAACGTCTTTTAAATAGATTTTTTTTTTCTTTTTCTAGTATAACTTATAGAAGCAACCTTAAAAAAACATTTTAGTTCCGATCATTGGGATGCACCAAATCACTACAAACTTACCAGGAAAAATTCAATCAAGTTTTACTGAAATCCCAAGGGATTATACCTCAGATTTACTTACTAACTGTTAATCAGCTGCTCTAATTATTGTAAGATGAGGAAGACATATCCTGCAGTAGACAACAACCACAAATAAAGAACCCCACATAGCAAGGGAACTACAGCATGCAGCCTATTTCTTACTGAACTGCACTTGTTTGCAGCCAGGTTTTTTACATGGCTATAGCTCTGAGGGAGATTTAAGCAGTTTTAAGAAATCACAGGTTTCTTAAACAGTAGAGAGAAAACAACAGTAAAAGCAAACATTCTTCAGTGGAATAATAAGTGTGCGACAACCTGACTGTATATATAGAAAAAATTCTAAAATGCTTTGTATTTCCACCTTTCCAAATATTAATATATTAGTTTGTTATCAACTCCCATAAACTACTATTCAGGCTTGAACAACCTCATGATCAGAGTTTACAGGCAGGACAGAGACAAATGAAGTTCAAGACTCAAAGATCCATCATCTTCATGAGGCTGTTTATAAACAACACAGTTCAGACACACATTTTCCCTGCCAGATATGCAACTTTCCCAAAGACTGAGGCAGAGTATATCTCTCCAAAGTTGTGCGAGATATTTAGAAGGAAAAAAATAAATCTTAGAACTTCCAAGTCTTGATGATTTATTTTATGACACATCTGTCCTTTGCTTAGATGCCAGATTGAGTCACAAGGTTTGACTTTTGTTTCTTTAATAACCAGCAAAGCCTTAAATTCATATACCAAATTTCAAGGGTTTTTTTTTTTTTCTTTTCTTTGTTACAGATTATCATCTTCACTTATAGAATTATGAAGGAAGCATATTCCAAATGCAATCTGATGTTAGTGTTCTGTTCCTGTTTATTCTTAACTTCTATGTTGCCCTGACAGTTATACTGTCAGTATAGTTTGGAGTTGAATCGCCAGTGGATGTAGGAATATCACAGAATCACCTAGGTTGGAAGGGACCTTTTAAAATCATCTAGTCCAACCAATAAAAAAAAACCAACCAAAACCAACCACAAACCAACAAGAAAACAAAACAATAAAAACCCCACAAACAAAAAAATAAACAACACACAGACCACACAGCACATCCAAACCAACACCAACCCAACACTAATCCATATCCCCAAGCATCAACTCATCTCTTGAACACCTCCAGGGATGGTGCCTCACCTCCCTGGGCAGCCCATTCCAATGCCTGACAACCCTTTCAGGAAAGAAATATTTCCTAATATCTAACTTGAACCTCCCCTGGCGCAACTTGAAGCCATTACCCCTTGTCCTATCGTCTGTGGCCTGGGAGAAGAGATCAATCCCCTGTCGCTCTACAACCTCCCTTCAGGTAGTTTGAGAGAGCGATGAGGTCTCCCCTCAGTCTCCTCTTCCCCAGACTGAACAACCCCAGCTCTCTCAGTCTCTCCTCATAAGACTTGTGCTCCAGACCCCATCACCAGCTTCTTTGTGCTTCTCTGGACTCGCTCCAGCACCTCAAATTTGTACTTTCAAATATATATATGTGTAGTAAGAAGAAATCGCCAAATAAGAAATTTGTTTAAAGAAGTGCTGTTTCAACCAGAAGTTTCCCAGGAGAAACATAGGATCAGTGTGGCCCACACTGACCCACCATACGTGTCAGATGCCCTCACCTTAGTGAGCCCACCCTGTCCAGTTTCATAGTGCCCATTACAACAGAGGTTGTGGTTAGCTTCCTGAAACTGAGACATCTCCCCTACCCTTAAATAAACTTCCCACTCCCTTGACATGGATCAAGCATTAAGACAATCAACACAATTCTTTCCTTCCAGTCTCTATGGTGGAAGACCCGAATACCCTGATACAATTCTCAGGTAAATGAGCAGGGGAAACTTCTGGGTGACTGAAAGGACAGACGTAGGACTCAGCTCAGGCCAGGGGTCTGCTCTAATTTGAGGAACTGACAACACCAAGCAGCAGAAAGGAAATAATTAAGTCCAGTGCATGGTCTGATTTTGTGAGCTACTCTTACTGCTCTTCTGGAAAATGTGTCAGAGCTAATTAATGTCATTTGTGACAAGATGGCCCTTCTTAATGAACTTGCTGTTTTTCCCCCTGCAAATTAACCATGCCACTTATATTATGAATGCAGCATCACATATAGACCCTATCACTTTTGCCAGAAATATTGCTGCAAGTTTTGTAGGTTGTTGCTCGTTTTTTCCATCCAAATTTTAAGAGATACTGACCGAATAACACAGGGCTTTTCTTTGTTTCACAAATGATTAACCAATGATTCACCACCTTTTTTTATTTAGATAGACCTTTTTCTGTACATCATATTCTAATATTTTCTCATTTTAAACACAAGAGAAAGCTATTCAAATGGGAATTTTCTTTCATTCAAATGGGAATTTTCTTTCTTTTGCAGGATTAATATACATTTTAGTATATATAAGAAATTACTAAATCTTCAATGTTCTTTGGATCATGAAAGGTATTTTAAAATTTTTTTTTCATAACTTCCTTTTTTTAGAATTTAATAAAAATACTTTTTTTTTAAAAAAAAAAAGTAGGTCAGGTTTTTAGTTCACAGGGAAAGGGGTAGCGGTACATTTTTACCTGCTAATTTACTAAATCCTACATGAGTAATAATATATGAAGAGGTCAGTCCCCAGTAGTACTGTATTTTAATTATATACAGTTATCACACAAATTAAATTTTGCCTGCCAGCTGATTATCATAATATAAGTTCTTCAAGTGATCACAATTATTTTGAACATACTATCTTTCACGTGTCTCTCATTTCATGTCAATGTTCTTACAAATGGCTCCAAGGACAAAAAAAGAAAACCTCACTATTAAATAAAACACAAATAAAAATACTTCTTGCTTCATGATTCAGTAAACCATGAATAAAAATGAGTTTTTCTCACTCTAGAGCTGAGAATACACTGTATTGAAGAAACATCAAATCTTGCTAGAATATAGTTTAGTTTCTTCCCTACACGAAAGACATTATGGATCTCATTCATCCCTAACAGCAAAGCAAATTCATCAGCATTTGAGCACAGCACAGAGTCCAAGCACCAGTGGCCACATGAACTTGGCCACCCACTGTGTGATGAGCAGGCACTCAGGTGGAAAACACAGGGCAGAGGACAGTGATACACACCTCTGAAGGGGAGAATACAGTGTATGACAGGTCAACCTGGGATGAGCACCCTAAAGCTCTCCTGGAGGAGGAGGATACAAATATGAAGTTATCAGGATAAACACCAGGGAGATCTCAGTGCCTCCTCTGTTCCCTGTGCTCACCACTTGCTACACCGCTGCCTGTAGTCCATGTCCCAACTTTCTGCACACCTCCTCTTCCAACCACAGCTGTCACATAAGCTGTGTGAGGCAGGTGGTCATACAAAAACGTCAACCCTCAGACTGTATAACTTGTGTACTGAGTTAGTCATTATTCACTCCGTTATTATACTACCCATAGCTCACTTTTTCTTGTTTTATCATCTTCTCATTTAACTGCCATAGACAACACAGAAATACCATGAAACCAGAGGATAGCATGGGCCATAACTGAACAGAATATAGACACTAATAATTTTTTTTTTCACCTACCACTCCTTTGTTTGTATTCAATCCTCTTTATCTGAATTTCTTTCAGCATCATGCAGCAATACTGATAGCGGAGGTCAGTTTAATTTCAAACTTTCAATTTTTACACAAAATAACAGGAGTGAAAGTGCACAGAGGAGTGTCCGCTGTCCATTTTTCACATGTACAGGACAAACCCCTCATGCTCAAATGAAATAAGGCATTGAAATGTGTGAAGTCAATAGTTAAAATCAGCTAGGGGATTAGATGCTTTGCTATATGTGTATATTTATCATGAGGCCCACAGGCATCATGGCAACAAAACTAGTATGAAACTAAAGGGGGTAGAAAAGAAAAACATTAGATCTGCTTTTGAGGTTATGACATGTTGGACATTGGAAGCATTTACCCACTTTCTAAAATAGGGAGGCTATTCTGAGCCAAATTGCACAAGTATGATGAAAATTAAACCCAAGGCAAATCTATTAAAATGGAAGGTTTTTCTTACCACCTCATTAATAACTAAAATTTAAAGCAGTTATCCAGTGCTCTGATTTGAGCTCATAAGCCAAATGAGCATACACTGGCTTTTAACTGATTGTTCCTGGCTGCATGAGGTGTTGAACTGTTTGTATTTCAGCCTTTCCAGCTGAAATCAATATGTACAAGGTTTGCTATTGTGAGCTGCCTCCATATCCCAGATGGCCTCTCTGAAATATTGGTCCACCTCCTGATTCCACCTCCCTACAAGATGTTTTAGAAGGAGGCTTGTAGACTATATCAAGTAATGTCTCCAGATAGTTACCCAGTGCTGTTTGCAGCCCCCCAGCCACAGAACTGCAGTAAGAGGACGCCAGAGGATAAATGGGGCCCCACAGGCAAAGAGGTGATTTAGAGAGTCTGCTGAAAAACTTCAGCTGACAATTACGTGCTTTTAGAGGACATGGTTTGAAGCTCACAAAAACTGTGGTCCCAGAAACCTCAGGCCAAAAGAAAGTAGATGTTGGCTTGCTGCAAGTGTTTTGCTCAGCTGGAGCTCTGGCAAGGGCTTACTTTCTTTGCAGTCTGAATGTATCAGAGGAAATAAACTGAGTCTGGGATAAAATTTAAGACTGGGATCTAGTTTCTATATCAGGGATGTGATACTGCAGAAGTCTGTTCCACTACTACAGGGCTCGCTCATCTCTCTTCAGATAGGCCCAGAATACACTGTATAAATAATTTACCTTAAAACCCACTATATTCCTGTGTCCAAAGAGAATCCAAAGATTCTTAATGGCTATCAACTCTCAAACACCAAAATAGAAAGGCTTTTACAGCCTGCCAAGCTCATATGTGAACTACAACACACCATTCCATACCAGCTGCATCCCAATAGCCCAGGTCAGCTCAATCACTGTCAGTCAGAATGAATCTCAAAGATCTCTCCTGCTTTAGGTTCATTTTTAGTTGTCAAAACAGAAGCTATCACTACTGCTGTCATAATTATCATCTGAGTTTGCAGAAGCATTTGTTCACTTTCATTATCCACATTAGTCTATGTTTTTCCAAGGCAAGATGAGTTTCAATAAAAACAGTTAGCTCTTCGACAGAGCAGGAAAATTCCACATGAAGAAAAGCCACAATCCTTGGTAATAAAACATGCTTTAAAAAAATTAAGATGATTATGATGATGATAATAATAATAATAATATATAAAAAAATATAAAGGAAAATGAAGCCCAAACCTGACCCACGCTGTCAGAAAAAATGCCATGCTATTATTTTCTAATAAAAAATATTTTGTGGTCAAACAGAAGTTTGTGAGATATTCCCTTCTAATGCACTGTTAATAATTGCCTCAATATACAAAACCAGTGTAGGAGGCTGTTTTTTCAAGGACTAATATAATAAACATACCAGAAGAAGGGAGGTTGTATTACACTCTCTTACTCAATGGTTCCTCCATAACCTAGAAGTTTTGTACAGCTACCCATTCAACCACTCCTTATGAATTCCTGACATGGTCATAATAAGCAGCACATCAAGACTATACATATGGATTAATGCTGCTGAAAGCACAAAGCTACTCTGAAGCCTTCAGTGGTGCTTTCATTTCATAGGGATGTTGCCTTCTGTGAGCCGAGTTGCATGTGTGCTCAAAGCATCTCCAGATGTGGAGCCCCCCAAAGAGATTTAACAGACACATTGTTGTTTCAACAGTAAAAACAACAAGCTAAGGAGGTCAAATTTAAAACAAATAATAATTGTCATCTGTGGTATTTCATCTGTGGGAAAAGGAGGAAAGAAGTATGTGAACCAGATATTAATAGAGCTATCACCCTAGAGAAACTGCTTAAAAATTAGGAAGGAAAGTGTAATTCGAGAATTGGATTGACTGCATACTACTTTACTCCAGAAAATATGACTGATAAAAATGTCCACCTGGTCTTAGTTTCAGTCTCAGTAAAATATCAGCATCGATTTAAGTGGAGAAAAAAAAAAAGTCCTATCAAATCCTTAGCAAGACCATCTAGGAGACTTATGGCACAACTGCTGCCTTTCTTTGTTATCTCAATCTTTTGTAATCACTGAAAGATACGATATACAGGAAAATCAACCCCAGCCATTCCACAGAGCAAGTAGCATTACTGACCACCTACACTCAAACCAAGCATAATATTTAGGCATTTGAAAATCAATAAGAATTCTACAATTACTTCACATAAACATGCATTTTGTAAATTAGCATCAGTTCTAACAAGTAGTTCATTCAAATATCTTTGACTATGCAGAAACTGTTGGAAACTTTGCAAAGTTTTCTTTTGAAAACTCATTCCACATGTCACTTAGGAAACACAAGTTCTAAGTTTATTTTCCCCAGATGACTATACACCATGCTCAATGAAGCAGCACAATTTCTGCCACAGTATTTAAGGTTGGGAGAAATGAGATTTCAAAGGCTTATTAATTGCTAAAAATATGTTTCCAAAGGGAAACAAATGCAACACAATGCAGCAGCATCATTCCAAGTTTGCAGACAGCCTGAAATAGTAGCTTTGATTTAGCTGAAACAATCACACAAATGTCAATTAATTATTTCCCCAGTGATCAAACTACCAGCCTTTGCATCTGTTGTAAAACCCAGCTAATTCCCAGGCTTAACATGGGACCAAATACTCTAGCCTTCATTTGTCCCAAAATGACAGGTTTTCCTTGAATTAACATTCAATATTTTTGCTCCTAAAATTCTACTACACACTGAATCTTAAAACTAAACAAATAAAGGTGTAAAACAATTAATCAAAACCAAAAATAAATGCAGCAGGGGTCATGTATTATTTAGTATTTTCATGTTTAAATTACTACTAAACTTCCAATTTTATCTACTGCAAACAGCTGCATTATCTATAGGTTAGATCCCAGAAGAACTGTAAAACCCAGGGTAATTTGTGGCAAGGGTTCAGTCAAGATAATTGTGTAGTGTCCAAGAACCTGGTTTCCAGTTTCAGTTTGTTAAGTGTCTGCTTCTCTTAGCTTCTAACACAGGACTTCCCTCAGGAGGAAATTTTCTCCCTTTTTTCCAGAATAATCCTCCTGAAACCTTCAATAAAAAGCGTGTCTTTGAATTAATTACAAATTCAGTATCACTTAAAATTTTACTATAGAACAGTACATACAAAATCATATTTGCCTTATTTACTCATCCATGGGTGGGGCTTCTCCTCTAAAATACTAAAAAGCTCTTCTTTATGTACACCTATGCAGGCTCTGCATCTTTACTCAAGATGGTCTGCGTGTTTTTATACTGCAAAAATGCACAGATGAGAACACACATTAAAGACAGCTACTAGCCTGGATGTAAATTCTTCCCACTCCAAAAGCAAATGCAATAGTCATCACACTCAGACTACCAAGCTCCTAGACATCAATTGCAAGATGTAAACAATTATGATTCTAAATCCTAATGGATGGGAAGTGAACGAAGCAGGGCTTTATGCCTGACTACCAATCTGTGTAGTGTTAACAGCATCTTTGACCTGTTCTTATGCTGTTTTGGACTTCTGATGTAGTCAAGCCATGGTGACTTGGCTTGGGCTTGACCCCAAAATTATGTGGGCTTTTTGTTTTTGCTTTGGGGGTTTTGTTTATTGTGTAGGGTTTTTTGTTACTGTTGTATGTTTGGGGGTTTTTTGTTGTCATTGACGTTTTGTTGTTGGGGTTTTGGGGTGTTTTGTTGTTTGTTTTAAAACACTCAGTTGCACATATATATCTTGAACAGCCATGCATGAGTGTCACAATATATAAAGATTTACATCTTACAGCCCTTGGAACAGAGAAAACAACCAAGGACCAGGGAAAGCCTGGGTAACCCTGTTCCTGGATACTGAATTGCGTCCATCATGTCCATACGACAGCTCTTTTCACAGCTTGTAAGTATCAGCAGGACACTATCACCCTTGACATTCACAATATTTACTAAATATATTTAAAAACTTGGCTTAAACATTTAGTGATTACTGTTCTCTGGGAAAAGTATATAATACCTTCAGTCATTTTTAATGTGTTTTTAGGTAAACAGTGCAGGACCAAAATAAATCCAATAGCCTCAACTTCAATGGAGCTATTATAAATTAAAGAAAAAATAGAACAGTGAACAAGTCGTATCTTAACACCTCATTCACATTTACAGTATAATTGTTACTACACTGATTTGAAATGGAAGAAGCAGCCTAGCTGCAAATACCTTAGTTTATATTAATTAGTGAATTATTTTCACAGTGAGACAGGTGTGAAAGTAGATGTCAGGTGTCTTCTGCTCATCTTTTTTCAAAAAATGATTGACAAGAATGATTACAGTGCAACGAAAACAATTTATACTGCCTGAAGGAACTATTTCAATAATAATTCTTCAACTATCTTCTTCCACTACAAAACACCAATGTTTTTGTGACTATTAGATCTGTAAAATATTAACATCTTATCATTTGTCTAAGGTTACTTATGCACTAGCTTATAGGTAGGTACTATGCTCCAGGTAGTCTCAAAGTACTCAAAAGTACTGCCAAACCCAGATTTGCCAGTATTTCAAATAATGGTTATGAAAAAGGGTGTATAACATGGAGCACGTAAACCAATTCCACTTTCCTTTAGCAAAGGAGACCTTGCTCTTATGGATCTACTCTGTGCTTCTAAATCTGCTGTAAACTCAGGAAGCACGCATACTTAGTGACAGAATAAAAGACTGCAGGACCAGTCCCTCTGGGTGGAAGTGCTCTTCAATAACAAGATTTTACAGAGCCAGAGACACTGGACAAGTGCCCACCTCAATGTCACAGGAGGTGCAAGTGTGTCATTGTCGTCCATCTGCAGGTTGTACAAGAGATACAAGAGACACAAGAGACTTCCATTCCCCATACCCTTATGCTAATACTCTTGACTTTTATCCTACAAGACTAATAGTTATAAATTCATAAGTTTCAGTTTTGGGGACCATTACATGAACCTGACATGGTGACTCACTC
Organism: Scolopax mira; assembly: GCA_004320125.1. NCBI lineage: Eukaryota > Metazoa > Chordata > Aves > Charadriiformes > Scolopacidae > Scolopax > Scolopax mira. The sequence continues at coordinate 1,822 of BJBW01012455.1, read as the reverse complement.
ACAATACATTTCTCTAGAGGCAAATACAACAATAAATGTACCACCACCAACAAAAAAAATAGATTATATAGAATTATTTCTATTTATGGTCAGAAATGCCAGAAACAATAGCACTTACTTTTATTCACAGTTGGTTTGAGATTAATAAAGCTCATGTCAATTTTATGGACCTGGAGCGAGCTTATTTTTATGAAAAAAATGATATAGATAAAATGTACGCTCCGCTGTACTTCAGTAAATCTGCAAGCTTTAACCCACTTCAGCGGAACTGCTGTGGAATAACAGCAGCATAATTAATATGGTAGTTTAACTAGGAGTTTGCATGAATATAGATCAAGTTCCAGTTTTATACATACAGCATTTCTTCACACTATCACTCATAGGTTATGAACTAGAAATGAAAGATGAGACCAGCTAACGGAACATCTCCTAATATATGTAGATATTTGCCATCAGTAACAATGAATTTTTTTCCCAGAAAAATTGTCCTTATCTTCTTTCAATCCTAACAACATAAATGTTTAATTTAATTTTATTATGCGTTCATTGGTTTGCCTTGAGTGTATTAAAGTATAATCCTGCAATTTATTAAGACAAGAAATTAGCTGGGTAAAGTCATCCACATTCACTTTATTTACTATTTAATCCATAAAGTCCTGTCCAAAACACATTTGAGGATTAAAAGTAAAGTACATCTTATCCAAATCTTGATATATAAGATACCCTGTGTATTTTTCAATTGTTCTATAAAAAGTAGGAAATTATAACTGGCAGCACAATAAACAGAATCATGGTAGAAGAATCAGGAATAAAAATGCAAGTAATTGAATGCATAATTACAGAAGTATAAGCTGGGTAGTGTTCAGCAACTGAAAAACAAAAATCACTTTTAGGCATATTCCTGGATAACCTGTTAGTTGATGAATACTTTTGGATACAAACAAGGTAAGCAAGTCAAAAAGCACCTTTAATCTGCAGGTCTCCAAAAAGATTTCTCATGGCAAGATTCTGATTTCATGCAATGCTTGTAGATATATCCAGCAAATGAAATCCACTGCTGAATTCAGGGAAGAAAATAAACATCTCCCACACCAGTTTTGGGTGCCTCAGAAGATGCATAGGTGAGGATGGCCTAGTAAAGGCCACCATCTTTTTCCTTTCTTTCCCAAGCACCAGCAATAAGGCAGTAGTAGTACTGGCCTGGGCTGACTGGCTGTGACTGTGCACACTCACAAAGGTACATATAGGGCTTAATTAGTGAATAAACTGACACAAGCAGCAAGATAACATTATCTTACTGCTTCTATGATGTTATAACTCATTGGTTGGATGGATGAAGGGAGGGCAGCAGATGTCATCTACTTTGACTTCAGCAAGGCTTTTAACACTGTCTCCCATAACATCCTCATTGGGAAACTAAGGAGGTATGGACTGGATGAAAGGACAGCAAGGTGGATTGAACTGGCTATGTGACAGGACCCAAAGGATAATGATTAATGGAGCAGGTTCAAGCTGGAGGCCTGTAACCAGTGGTGTCCCCCAGGGGTCAATACTTGGTCCAATCCTGTTCAATATATTCATCAGTGACATGGACGAGGGGACAGAGTTTGCTGATGTTACCAAACTGGGAGTAGTGGCTGACAACCCGGAGGGCCGTGCTGCCATCCAGGCTGGACAGGCTGGAGAGCTGGGCAAGGAAGAACCTCATGAGGTTCAACAGGGAAAAGTGTAGGGTCCTGCACCTGGGGAGGAATAATGTTAGGTACCAATACAGGTTAGGCATGGACCTGCTGGAGACAAGCTCCGAAGAAAAGGATCTGGG
>BJBW01012453.1:1329-14136 GCA_004320125.1 Scolopax mira | reverse complement strand
GGGCACCACTGAAAATAGACTGGCCTCTTCCTCTTGACAACCACCCTTTAAGTATTTATAGGCGTTGATCAGATGCCCCCTCAGCTTTCTCTTCTTCAGACTAAAAAGACCCAAGTTCCTCAGCCTTTCCTCGTAAGAGAGATGGTCCAGGCCCCATATCATTTTTGTGGCCCTCTGCTGTACCCTCTCCAGCCCTTCACTGTCGTGCTTGAACTGGGGAGCCCAGAACTGGACACAGTACTCCAGATATGGCCTCCCAAGGCAGAGGAGAGGGGGCGGATGAGCTCCCTCAGTCTGTGTATTGCGCTCTTCTTGATGCACCCCCAGATGCCATTTACCTTCTTGGCCACAAGGGTACATTACTGCCTGGAAATATATGTCTTTTTCGATTTTGAGCTTTCATCTTCTAAAACACACCATACACTTAAATCAGAACATTCCCCTCTGGAGAGGAAACTAAAGGAAAAAAGAAGGAAAAAGATTTACCTTTCAGGAGGAACGTTGTCAGTGTTGCTGCTATGCCGTCTCTGCATTTTCCTCAAAACTTTAAAACACAACACGCTCAACATTAACGTTGTTGGTCCCCAATGCTTGGTCACAGTGTGACTACTAACACAGGGCCATAGAGTCAGAGGGCTGTGAAACCCATCCGGCTAGTGACATGGCTGGCACACATCATCTGCTTCTCCAACAGAGCACCTCAAGATTGCGGTTGGTTCTCAGTATACTTGCGAAGAAACAACTTTCAACTGGCAAATGGAAGCAAACATACAGAGGTTTCCAAGCAGGGCAGGGACTAGTCAGATCCCCTTTTGCAGTATGTGGCAGTCCCAAGGAATATATGGCTGCATGATGACATGTTCTGCTAAAGATCTCAAAGACAACTAATGGAGTAGCTCTCAGTGTGACACGTCAATCGACATATGCTCCCCGGAAATGAAATCCCTTCTTCCTCTTCTGAAGAAACTCACTTTGTAAAGCAACACTAAGAGGGAGGAAAAAAAGAAACTGTATAAGCATTTTTTATGAATAAAATACAATCAAGTCATAACAATCTTTTTTTTTAAATAAGCAACTCATTCCTTTTAAACCACAAAAATGCCATTAGCAGACTCTGCACAATGGTCAATGGTCATAAATGATACACACATATGCACCAGATCACATGTGCCTACTCCATTCATTCTGGAATTGTCAGCATAAAGTAAGGACTGGAATGGGAAATGAAAAGACATTGAAATTGTATTAACTTCAGGAACTTTTTCTAGAACAAAGAGAGAAGTTCTTTATTTTTTGTTATTTAAATCCCTGCTTACACTGATTAATGTTATATTTGTTATATAAAACCTGAGGAATGGGCTAGTTTTGCAAGTGATTAGTTCATGTTTCCAGAAGCATTTCATAGAAGATTTGGACAGATGTTCTTTATATACTGAAGTCTGATCCTACTCAGCCCTAGATGACAACAGCTACTGAATAAAATGTAAAAGGCTGTAAATATTCTTTAATATCCAAAATGTAACATTATTTATAACATTTCAAATGGTAAGAATACATGTAAATAAATGTGTAGCCCTACATCTGTATTCTGTAAAGGCAAAATGGTTCTGAGAACATTTCCTAGTTATCCATAAGCAGTTATCCATAAGCATTTCCATATCCACAGGAGCTGAGAAACAGCAAATCTGGAATACTTTTTTCCTCTCTATATATTCACCTTTTCATTCATATTCTTTACCTTCAGTGGCCCACTAACCCATGCAAAATTGCATTAAATACAAATTTTATCCCTTAATGAAGCCCAAATCATGCAGTGCAGAAACAGTTGTGTTTACTATGTACACCTGCAGTAAAAGTACAACTAGTACAAAAGTACAACAAACCAGTAGTTTGCTAAGTCACGAAGATAAATTACAAGTAAGAAAGAAGAAAGGGTACTTCAGTTAAATCAGGTAACTGTACTGAATTTCTAAAAGGATGAAACAAAATGTTTACATTTGCAAAAATGAGAAAGAATGTTGGTTTGTAACATGCAGTCTTGAAGAACCCCATCAAGTGGACTGAACTGGGACACCACTGGATTTGGGTCATCACAGAGAAAACATGGAGGTTTTAAAATGAGATGCCAAGGTTAGACATCCCCTTGACAGTTAATATAAATACACATATATCTGTGTAAATAAAATTTGGCATAATCACATATGGCAGGGAAAACACAGCTTTTAACACATTTTATGGAGAGGATGCAGGAAGCCATCATGAGTATCAGAAACCTAATTTTAACTGATGTCTTCTGACACCCTAAATTACCAACACTCTCTTAACTACTAATTTTATCTCGTAACTACCAGCAATTTTTTAATCTCCAGCTATACATTTTGATTTGTGTTGTGTTTTCAGGGCCAAAATCTGTTTTATAGGGATCTGTAAGTTTTATACAGTAAAAAATACATATTAAAGATTCCTTTTCCAGATTTTTTAAAGTTGTACTTGTAGTAACAACACTTAGCACTCCAGGATATTTTTTTATGCTTTCCCTGCACTAAATGTTATTTAATTCTAATCTGACACTATCTCTGTCGACTTAATATATAATAGTATCCTCTTTTTAACCAAAAAAGTAATTAAGATATGATGAAAAGGTCTGTCCTACCTGTCAAGAACTTTAGGACCACTGCTCATAAAGAAATCTGTGCATCTGCCCACGTTACAGACTGAGAGATAAAGTCACCGTGGACATAACACTGAAGCTTGGAAAATCCTTCCCTATCTTCTAGACCATCCTAATGATTGTAATTAGATTGTAATCTGGATTGTAATGTGGGGTGAAATCACATTCCAGAATGATCCGCACCTGTATGGGGAGCTACTTTTTGGCACCAAAAAGTAGCCACAAAGCAGACAGTGACATGAATGCTAAGTATTGGAGATACATGACTTCATGAGATGTTAGCATCTGCTCTGCCCAGAGTCCTACAGATTTAAGATCAGATAGAATTTAAATGGACTTTGTCCCAAAAGGCTCTCAGCTTCACTACTGATTGGTCCTGTCTTTTCCAGATTAAGGGAACATCTTGCAACACTTGGACATTTTTTAGCAGTACCTGAATAACAGGTTTAACCAGAGGTGCAAGGTGTCACGGTGGGAGAGAGAGAAGCTCAAGAGGGTGCAGACATCTCATCCGTGGAGTCCTTCAGATAATCCAAGATGGTCCAAATTTCAAATTTATCACAGGTCCTTCAAGCCGGATGATTGTAAGGCACCTGGATCCCAGTGCTCAGACTGGCGCATCTGTAAGAAGCACACGTTTAGAGTCATTTTCACCACAGCGCATTGAGTTTCACCTCTCCATCTCCTTGGGAAAGCCAGAGAGGAGCAGGAACCCTTTGCACTTCAACCCCAGAATTCATACACGACTCCATTTTGCTGGGAGATTGGTGCCCGCAGCCCTGCTCACTGCAGAAATCCCCGCAGCACCTGCCGGGCTGTACTTTGCCTTCGTGGCACAGAGACACCGCACGTGTGCGTGATAAATAAATATACACATAAATGTATCTACATACACACGCACAGGTATATATATCTATAAATACAGCTATATACATACACATATATATGTACACACAGAGACACACGGAGATGAGGCCTTTTTTTTTCCCAATTAGGTGGGGGAAGGAGATTCCCGCCGGGCCACGTAGATAATGGTGGCGGGAGCAAACCGGCTCCAGGGAGCAGCAAGCGCGGCCCGGCCCGGCCCCGGCAGCCCCCCTGTACCTACCGTGCGGGACCCGGTGCCGGGCGCCGCCCTCGCCCTCCGCGGCCACGCCCTCTCGGCGCACGCACATCCGTGCCCGCCGCCTCCCCCGCCCCCGCACATCCGCGGTCGCCACCTCTCCCTCCCCGCCGCCGGCGGAAGCGGGCGGGCCGTGCTCCCTGCGGCCCGGTGGCAGCGAACCGGGGCGGCTTGCGCCGAGGTTCTCCGCCGGAGCCGGTGATGCCGGTCCCGGATCAGCGCTGCCCCCGCCGTTCCTCACCCTCCCTGCGGCGGGCGAGCGCGGCGGCGGCGGGGGGCTGAGGGCCCGGGTCGCGGCCGCGCCGCCATGGTGCCATGGGGAGCGGTGCTGTGGCGGCGGCTGCTGAGGAAGCGCTGGGTCCTCGGCGTCGTCTTCGGCCTCTCCCTCGTCTACTTCCTCACCAGCACCTTCAAGCAGGTCAGTGGCCTCCCCCGAGCCCCCCGGGAGGTGCGGGCCCGGGCCCGGCACGCTGCGGGGCGGGTTACAACATCCCCTATCCCGGGGTGAGTTCTGCTCTTCGAGTGCTGTTGCTGAACTCCGGGGAGAGAAAGGCATCGGAATTATTCTGTAAAGAGTTAAAAAAGCTGTATCCGATACTGTGTTTGACAGCAATGGTGTGTTGAGCCAAAACTGGGAAAAAAGGCTTGAAGGGGCTTGATTATTCTCTTGAAGTAGCTCTTGTGAACTGTTAATCCCAGTAGCACAGAATTTACAAAAGAGAAATACGTGTACCTAGGGTTATTTAATGTCCTATATGTTACTTTTCTGGATGTGGTAACCAAGTTCAGCTGCGTTAGCTGGTTCTGTGGTGAATGTGCATTCTTGTTTTACTGGATTATGTGCCTTTTCACGCTGTCTGCGGTGAACTCCCGCAAGTGGCACTTGTGCTGTGGCGTTCACGAGTAGGCGTTTGGGGGAGAAGCAGGTGGATTGGGGGGGAGGAAGGGATGTGTGTGCCCTGGTTGCAATGGTGTCTTTCCCTCGCAGGAAGAGCGGACGGTGAGAGATCGGAATCTCCTTCAAGTGCAAGAGCACGAGCAGCCCATCCTGTGGAAGGTGAAGTTCAGTTCGGGAAACAGCAGTCAGCTGAGTAACCAGTGCAGGAATTCTGTGCAGGGGAAGCTCCTCATTACAGATGAACTGGGTATACCTGCTACTAAGAGTTTATTCTGCATATTGCACTGGTGAATGCTGCTTTGTCTGATTGTTGATGGCACCTCCAAGCAACGACTGCTCCTTACGAAGGCATTTATTACTGCACAACCTCAGCTGCTGCCCTTCTATCCTTTATGTTGCTGTGGCCGGTGGGATTCTGTGCACGGTGGGCTTGGGGCGAGCTGGGCTCAGCTTGGGCAAGGAACCTTTTGAGAGTGGCTGTACTGTTTCCAAAACCACCTTAGATGGAAAGAACTCCAGGTACCTTTCACAAAGCTCAAATGTGAAGTCCAGCTCAATTTTGCAGAGCTGTTCCTGTCTCCCTGCAATGTGTTCCTGCTGTCCAGGTATGTTAGGGAGAGTAGTTAAGGAAACCCGATGGGCCTTGTATAGAGGCAGCTCAGGACTGGCATAATTAGTGCTCAGTCACAGTTAACAAGCTCATCTGACCTTTGTAAACCCAAGGATATTTCTTGCAGGTTCTTAGATTAACTGCTTGTTTTAAGATCATGGAGCAATTCCTGCCCTGCACATCTCCTTCCCCACTGTGCTTGTTGCTCAGGCGCTGGACCTTTCTTCACCAGAAATCAAGGCCCCCACATCTGTGATTTTGCATCAACATTAAATTTAGCTCTGCCTGAATGATGCTTACTGCTGACTCACTGAGGTCTGTAAAATCACAGATGTCCTTCGCAGTCTAACACTGGTAGCACAGCTTCCATAAGAACATACGCTGGGCTTCTATACCATGAAGGATTCTGCTCAACAATTAATACAGCTATCCTGCATGGATAAATCTTCATTTTGAACTGTAAGAAGAGTTATCCAGATGTAGACCAACTGAAAGAACATGTTACAGTTTTTTCCAGTACAAGTCATCAGCAATCACCTTTCCCCCTTCCAGTCACAACAATGAATTACGCCAAAAAGAAATCAAAACTTAAATAGTCTGCATTTAAATACTCATGCAAGAATAGGTACACAATAGTTGTGCAGGTGACACCAGGTGGTTGTGAAACTCAGCTCTATGTCTCAGCGTTATTTCAAAGACTTGAACAAGATCACAATCTAGTAAACAATAAACCCATCCTTAAGTAATGTGATTCTTGCTATAGATTTCTATACAACATAAAAAGGAGCACGTCTTGCCAATTGTTACTACTGGTTTTGTTTTTCAGGCTACATCTGTGAGAGGAAGGACCTACTGGTGAATGGCTGTTGTAATGTCAACGTGCCCAGCACGAAGCTGTACAGCTGTGACAGCTGCCTTCCCAACGGCTGCTGCAGCGTGTATGAGTACTGTGTTTCCTGTTGCCTGCAACCCAGCAAGGTGTGTACACTGTCCCCTGCTGTCCGGGTGTTCTCAGGCCCCTCTGGGGAATAGCACTTGTTTGTGAGGAGCTTCTTCCTCAGAGCAGACAGTTCCTTTCCTTGGAAGGATGAGGAAAGCCTGCAAGGGCCATATGGCAAGCTATAAAGCTTCAAAACCATTCATCCTTCCCACCTTTGAGAGGAAGTACTGGGAGCCTTGTAAAATGTTTCAGCTTCAGGGGAATTGTGTTTGCTGAAGGGAAATGGTTGCAGAAAAGCTATGCCAGCCAGTATCAGTTCTGGAATTAGCACTTTCCTGTGTTCTGTTAGTTTCTTGAGATACTCTTCTTGTGTTGTTGACCTTTCAATACTTGCTGGAAACCCCAAGTGAGTTACTCTGATATCGAGCTGGGTAGGTTAAGGTGGGCTTTGATTACTCCTTGCTGGGTGTTGATTACACCTTGACGGTGTTTGTGGTCTTTTATTTTGTCCTCTTTTTTTTGCCAACCACTTTAGCAACATCTTCTGGAACGTTTCTTGAACCGGGCAGCTATTGCTTTCCAAAACCTCTTCATGGCAGTGGAAGATCGCTTCGAATTGTGTCTGGCAAAATGCAGGACTTCATCACAGGTAAGACACGAGTACGTGTCCAGGGCTCAAAAATGGAAAAATGCCCCAAAAGTACCCTTGGAAAATGGGGCTTGGTCTTAGAAATGGCTGGTCTGCAGTGCTTGCATGCACATGGGCATTTTCCTGAACTCTGAAGCTATGGCTGGGAGCTGATCTGAAGTCAATCCTCTGATTTGTCAGATGAAATAGTAACATCAGCAGTAAATGAAAGGCAAAGTGCATATTTAGAGCAGAGTGAGTTGCATGCTCTCTTTAAAAAGAGTTACTTAAAAAGAAACTGGTTGAGTTCAATGACCAGTGAAGATCTCATAAGCATGAGAACAGTGAGAGTTTTTCCCAGTAGTTTGCAAATGCTATTTACTTCTGGTATGTTTTTAGACTTACCTTTTGAATTACTATGCAGACACTCCTCAGCAAATGGTATATTGTATTTTTCTTGCTTTTTAATTACAGAGGTGAACTTCTGTTAACCATGTGATTTTTATTTTTTTTTTTTTTTACTAGAAATTTTGGTCTAAGCAAGCATCAGCCCTCTTAGTAAGTGCAACTGGAGATATAATGCATTTAAAGTATTTAATATAGTAATAGGGATGGATTGCAAACAAAAGACATAGTTCCAAATGTCTCCAAAGTTGGTTTAGGTTTGATTTGGGGTTTTGGGGGGGGGGGGGGGGGGGTTTTTTTTTTTTTTTTTTTTCTTTTTTTTTTTTTAACCAAAGTATCTGAACTCTAGCTTTGTAAAGAAAAATGCACACATCTCAAGTAGCAACTTACTATGCCTTGCTTGCTTAGGACATCTGACAATATTGCCTAAGCATATATCATTTTTTAAAATATTGAATCTGTTCCCAGCCACTTGGGTAGCCTCCTGAAAAGGAGGTTCTGGGTATGGTTTGACACTGAAGTGCTGTAATATAGCAAATGTCTTTTAGATGTTGGGAGTGCAGTGGTGTTTTCCCAAATTCATCTGGAGTCAGTGTTTTGCCTGTCTATACACACTCTGTGGTGTAGCCCTCAGAGAAGGGATGTATTTTTTCATTATGTGTGTATTGTTAAAGCTTCTCCTCTTTCTGACAGAGCGTGCAGCACGAAAACACCTATAGAGATCCAATTGCAAAATACTGCTATGGTGAATACCCCCCCGAGCTTCTGCCTGTTTGAAAGCTGCATGATCTAAGCAACAAAGGGAAGGAACTGGAGACTGGAATCCAAAAGAGCAAGACAACGGCTGTTTTTCTTACAAGAGCCTCAGTGTAAATGACATGTGTTGTTTCCAGGGTCAAACCTGGAGGCGTACAGACTTAAATTGAATTAGACTGAATCTGGCTCTCTTTAGTTTGTCACGCACCTGCTTTGAAATACTAGATCACTAGTAAGTTCTTTGAATGCTTCCTCTAAATTTTAGGATGTATGGAGTCCATCTAGGCTATAAAACATCATAGGAAAAAATATCTAATGTAGCTTTGCAGCCATACATGGAAGTTCAGTTGTGCTTCTGGACTGCAGAGACTTTCCAGAGTGACAGTAGTAATTGGAGGATTTTTTGCTTTTAGGGAGTAAAGCGTGCCTGTTGTGCTTCTCTCTCTGGAGCACTTCTTGACTTGCATAGTGTATGCTACATACGTCATTATGAATTATTTATTCATTTTATATGGATTACTAGCTGAAACTATTGATGCTTTGTATAGCTAGTTGTTGATGCCTTTCAGTCCCCGTTTTGTTATGTCAGGTAGAAAGGATATTTTGGATCCTGACTAAAATTGGTTGATTGTTTCCTCCTTAGCCCAAAGGAATTGTATTGGGATTTGTCACTATAGTGCTTATGTTCCTTGTAGTGAGTTTAAAGCATTCAGAACTCCAATGGAGTTGTTATTCTGTCCAAGTCCTATAGCACAAGAAAAGAACAGGGATCTGCCTGGGATGGGATGTTTATTGTCTGTAAATGCTTTCCTTGTTACTCTGCAGCAGTTTCCTCGAAGAGGAGTCTTGTGAACAGCTCTCTGCTGGTCTGCTTTCTGACAGGGAGCACTGAAGATTTGTTTGCTGGCCTTGGCGATTCAAATGTGCTTCACTCTTGGTTGTGCAGGAGGCAGAAGGGTGGAGTTATTCTAGGATTTCAGTTTAATGATGTCCTTGTACATGAAGTAATTGGAATGTCAGAACATGGCTTAAGCCCTCCTCTGAGGTCAAGTGTGTTTCATGAGTCCAGTCAAACAGTGATGATGTTTTTGATTTGCTGTCTGACATACTGGCTATTCTGGGATTTCGGTCTGATCAGAACAGCACTACAACAGGGTTGGTTCTCCCACAATTTCTCCTAGCTCTGTGATGCTCCACTTTAACCTTTGTCTCTCTTAGGGCCGCTCAACACAGAAAAGATGTACAGAAAACCTGTAAGCTGTTGGCTAAACTTGTGCTCCCTCTGCAAGTCGTTGGGCAAAGTCCAAGCACTAAACAAAATTGGGCTGTTCTTTTCTACGTACGGGGCCTCAGTTCTCTTGTTTTTTACCCCATCCATCTCCTTCATGATTTTGACTTTGTGGATGCTTGTTTAAACTGATGCTTCCTATTCCCTGACTCAAATAAAACAAACTATAGAGGCTTTAAAAAAAGCAAAGAAGCACAATAGTGAAGTATCTTGGTGCAAAAGATCTGTAGAATGCTATTGCAGTTACATATGATATGAAGTAGTGTTACCAGCCATCTGATAAAATCCCCTTGCTTTTTCATTGTTCTTTCCCAGAAGTCATCAAGTGAGATAATGGTTCCATCAGCAGACTCTCTTGAAAAAATCATGGTTTTTCCAAAAGCTTAAAAGCTTTATGGTTAGCAGGTTTTATCCAGCTGAAAATCTGTCTCCCCTTTGCTGCCATCCTATGGCAACTCGCTGCAGCAGACACCATACAGTGTGAAGATGCAGTGTGAAATGCTGTCTTCAGAGGGTAGCAGAGGTTACTTTTCAGCATTAAAGAGATTCTTCACCCCTGTTCCAGCACTTCAGAACTGTTTTCCTCAGGGAAGGCCATCAGGTTGGTCTGTTATACCACTCCTGCTGAGATGTATTCCAGCACTTCGTGGTTTTGCACAACTGCTGAGATCAAGATACTGAGAGCTTGCTCTTGCTTTCTTTTTCAACTTGGTATTAATTCCTTAGCAGTCAATACTGCCACGTGAAGCTGTGATTGTATGAAATCATAAGAACCAGCCTAATTTGGGCAACATTAGTGGTAATTCAAGGCCCCTTTCTCTCCTAGAAAAATAGGATGTGATCAGAAGTGTACTGTGACCACTGTCCAGTCAAGGGGACAAACTGCATCCTCCTGCAACCTCCTGGTTGTTGAGCTGTTCAACTAGTGTCTATGCTACATATTGAATCATTAAAAAAAAAAAATCTATGTTCCAAAATACTGCCTGTTCTCATGTCTCTTCTTGAACTACACAGCAGCTGTACCAAAATGTAAGTTTGAAGAATGCAGAGGAGCATAGAGGGACACTTAACTTGAATACATGTAAAAAAGGCAAGCAAGTAGAGGCAAACAGAAGATCTATTTCATTTCAATCCACAAAAAGAGTATGCTGTGGTGGACAAAGAGACCTGGCCCTTTGCAAAAGTGGGTTGAGCAGGGAAAGGAAGGTAAACGATGGCCTCGTATTGTGAAGATTGGGTGAGAATGTCAAATCAGTGCTTCCTGGTAACACTTCTGTGTGCATTAAGGGATGTTGATCCTTCTTGCAAAAAAGCCTGGTGATTCTGTGGTTGTCAGTGGCTGTCTGACATCTCCTTTCCATTTGTCAGCTAAGAGACTTATGTTTGGCAGCAGATTTAATGAGAGCACTCAATGGAGCCTCTAGCTCTGCTTATCTGCACTGAGGTCAATGCTGGGGATAATTGAATGGCTTGTGTACTCCTTGCTTTCTGTAGTTTACAAGAATATTAATGCTAGTGAAAAATGACAGCAGCTGACATCTAATGGGGAACAGGTATAGTATTTGGCTATACCAATTTGGAAATAGTAATCTATGGCAGAAGGGCAAAGCAGTAACTGCCGTCGCAACCGAATTTAAGCTCGAGCCATTGGCCTTGAAAGAACCTGCTACACTGCTCCATTGGGATGGTACATAGAAAATGGGATAAAAATTCTTATTGTGGTGGGCTGGAGTTCTGAAAAGGCAAATGAAGACTTCTGGTTTTGGGCACACACGTTAAACAGTTGATGAGCTGGGATCATGGTTTCTGTGTTCTCAAACTCTCACTTGTAGTGGTTAATTCTTTTATCTCCCCTATGTGTTCAGGCCCAGATTGCTTGGAGAACTAACAAAGTATGGTAGCAGTCAATTGGAGAATATAAAGCACTAAGCACCACAAAGCACTAAACATGAGAGTTTGTTCAGATATGTTTTTAAAAAGCAAATGCATATTTCACTTGTCACTTAGCTGGGCAGGCTTGAGCTTTAGGATTTGTTGTGTCTTGTGCTAGTGCTTAAACTGCAAACACTTGTTTCTTTACCCTAGCACCATAATGTGATATTTATTCTTCAGTTATTCTAGTCAAGGAGAGGTGGGGGAGGAGGTGAAAAGGAATTTTCTAACTCAGCAAGTTCCGCAAAAGATGGAATTCAGCAAATTATTGGTGCTTTAATAAGAGCCCTCTGCATTGCTTTACAACCCGGGGCAAACAGCTAACTAGACGTGGGGGGGAGCCAACTTAAAAACCTGCAGGGAATGATGGGAAAGTACTTAGTTCTTCATTTTTTTTTTTTAATCTGTGTCTAATTAAACAGGCACTTCTATCTAATATTTTTTGGTCAAATAAGGTCTGACTTGTAGCAACATGCATACTGTCTACATATTTAAGGCAGTCACATGGCCACACACTTTTCTTAAAAATCATGGCTCTTAGATTAAAAGTATAGGCTTTAAGCAAGAATTCTCAGGGTGCCTTGAGACTGAAACATGTCTGTTGCTGTGGTCTGCTTTTTCTGCCTGTGTTAAAATAACACAATGTTGCAGAGGAGAGAAAATTAAGAAATTTAATTCTCTCTGAAAAAATTGCCTCCTAGAAGCTTTTCTAGTACGTGTTTAAATTAAGGGGATAGAAGACCACAAGCTATACTTGCAAATGGAATGGGAGGATTTCCATAGATGAGATGACAATTAATCTGTTTCTGCTGTTAGTGGTTGAAGTGAGAACCAGCACCTAATTTCTTGCCAATTTAATAGAAGCTTCCACTAAAATCCAGCATTCATTTACCCTCTGTGTTTTCTGTCTCTCTGCATGCACCTGTAGAACAAGGCACACTAACAGGAATCAAGGTGGATGGGAATCATATGTCCATTTTCTGTCTTCTGTTCCTGTCCTGCACAAAATCTGTTTAGCTTTTAAATTTCTCAGAGCAAAAAGATAATTAAGCAAAAAGGCCTCACCTGGAGACCTTAATGAAGCTATTGATGTAAGTAATACCTGTCTTACACAGATATGAAATATCACCATTTGAAGAAGTGGGATGAGGTTGGGTATGAGTCGCTGGTGTGACATGTTTGTTTTAACACCAAACAATGCGACTGATGTCACATAAAAATGGATCTATCAGCTGAGCTGTGAAAGATGATGCTGGGTGTGCTGTGTCCACACCTTCAAATGGAAAAAAATGTAGATTATTTGCAACCTAGAGTTACAGAGCTGCTTAGTCATAAAAGTTGTGCTGAGGAAATAAACATGTTCATACATGGATGAACAGGGTCCTTGTTTATCTAAATGGCTGCTGCCTTTGAAATAGAATCACAGAATCATCTGGGCTGGAAGAGACCTCCAAAGGCCATCTAGTCCAACGAGGAGGCAGCAGGGACACCCCCAACTAGACCAGGTTGCCCAGGGTCTCATCGAGCCTCCCCTTGAATGTCTCCAGGGAAGGGGC
>BJBW01012449.1:0-22377 GCA_004320125.1 Scolopax mira | reverse complement strand
CTCTCTCAGCCCCCCCTCCCAGCAGAGGGGCTCCAGTCCATGGGGCAACCTCCATGGTCTCCTCTGGCCCCTCTCCAACAGCTCCATGTCCTTCTGCTGTTGGTGGCCCCGGAGCTGGAGGCAGCACTGCAGGGGGTGCTCCCCAGAAGAAGGGGCTCCAATATCTCCTTGGAACCTTCTGCCGCTTTCTCATCCTCTTTGAGTATTTCTGTCCAACAAATTGTGTCACAACTTTCATTTCTTAACTCGGAAGGAAGTATTCCTCCCCAGAAAACGGCGTTTGCCCTGACCACTGGTTGGTTCTTCAAGCGTTTGAACGCGTTCCCCTTTGCTCGTGGCGGTCGCTCCCCACAGCTGCGCGGCCACGCTTCAACTCTCGCTGCTTTTCGTTTCTTTTTCTCACATTTCAAACCTTCACGCCGCAAAGGGAGCCGAAAATAACCCCTCCACCCTTTCACTCTCGCTCTACACGATTCCTCTCTTAGAGGCCCCCTGTGGCGAGGTGTTTATTGTTCCCTGTAAGTCGTAAGGACGGAGACAGGCACACAACCCTACAAGATCGTTGGCCAACACAAAGTCATACAATCATAGAATCATCTGGGCCGGAAGAGACCTCCAAAGGCCATCTAGTCCAACCCCCCCACAGTCCGACCCCCAACTAGACCAATTTGCCCAGGGCCTCATTGAGCCTCACCTTGAATGTCTCCAGGGAAGGGGCCTCNNNNAAGAACTTATTCCTAATCTCCAATCTAAATCTGCTTTTCTTCAGTTTAAACCCATTGCCCCTCGTCCTGTCTCTTCAGGCCTTTGTAAACAGGCTCTCCCCAGCCTTCCTGTAGCCCCCTCAGGGACTGGAAGACCTCTATTAGGTCTCCCTGGAGCCTCCTCTTCTCCAGGCTGAACAACCCCAGCTCCCTCAGCCTGTCCTTGGAGCAGAGGGGCTCCAACTCCCTGATCATATTTGTGGCCCTCCTCTGGACCCACTCCATCAGGTCCACATCCTCCTTCTATGGAGGGCTCCAGCCCTGCACAAAGTGGCAGAATCACTTCTCTGGACCTGCTGGCAACACTTCTTTGGATGTAACCCAGGAGTCATGCCCATCCCTCGGCCTCGGGAAGAAGACACTCCCGAGAGAAACTCCCAACATTAAAAACCTTGCTCGCTCGTGCTCTCCTGCCTATTTTAATCCACAGACATCACAACTGCCAACCATTGGCTTGTAGCTACCGACATGGAGATTTGTGCTCCATGGACTCCCACTCTTCAAAAAAAAAGAGCTCGGAGATGAAAAGAGTCTAATCCACCGTGTAAATCCAAGAAGATTTGCATCAGGCTGTTCAAAGAAGGGTGTCAGCTGCCTCCCTGTAACACCCGCAAGGCTTCAACATGGGATCAGTAAAGAGTGTCTGCTCCCAGATGAATGTAGGCGGGGAACCGGATGATGGTCTGCAAGGTTCAGAACCTGGGGCTGCAAACCCGTGATTCTACCCCTCTACTGGTGATTCTCCCCCTCTACTGCACTCTGGGGAGACCCCCACCTGAGCACTGTGTCCAGCTCCTGGAGTCCCCAGCGCAGGAAGGACATGGAGCTGTTGGAGAAGGCAAGAGGAGACCACGGAGGTTGCCCCATGGGCTGGAGCCCCTCTGCTGGGAGGGGGGTGCTGAGGGAGTTGGGGGGGTTCAGCCTGGAGAAGGGAAGGTCTGGGGAGACCTTGGAGCCCCTTTCAGTCCCTCAAGGGGCTCCAGGAAAGCTGGGGAGGGACTCTGGATGAGGGAAGGGCAATGAAGAAGGCAGCTTCTGGGTCATGAGTAGGGAGACAAGTCCATCTCCTGAGACCACCCCACAGTCCTACCAGGCAGAAGATGTACTTGCCCACTGAAGAAAAACTGAGCTCCCAGTGCAAAAATATCAGGCTCCTCCAAGCATTTTGGGGAAAGCTCCACATTCTCCCCTTTCCCAGACTTCAGGCAGGTCTCCTGGTGTAGAGTCGAGCTTTGCATATGAAATTACAGAAGAGCAGATTTAAGCAAACTTTCCTACCCATCATGTGCTTCCCTGCGTGTGGAGCAGGTCTTGGCCACCTGTGAGAGCATCTGCTCCAGGGAACAGAACATTTTGAGGAACATCAAACTTTCCCTTGGGCTTCAGCACATCATCATGACTTTTTTTTTTCCTGCTGGTAGGAGCCTTCCCAGGTATTTGGTGCCTTTGACTGTAATAACAAAGGAAGCAGCTGATTTTAGGTCATGATGGAGATGTTTAAAATCATCTCACCTGATTTTTAAAACACCTCTTATCTGAGAGGTCTCGGCCAGTTATGCCTTCACTGCAGGAATCTACATCCCTAAAAAAAACATCTTTTCCAAGAGAAAGGAAAGGACACAACCTTGTCCTGAAGAGAGAAGATAGAGGAGCCGGTGCTTTCTTCAGCAGCTTCAAGAGAAGTTCTTGGTTCCCACCATCACTCACTTCCAAAGAGCATTTTGTCCCTGGTAGGTTTAAAGGGTGCAAACGCTCATGCACTACAATTGAAGACACTTCTCAAATCACTTTGATAAACAAGATTAACTTGGCGTTCTCTTCCTACCCCCACCCCATCACCCACTTTTTAAGATATCTCCAAAATGTCTACATTGGACCACACAAACCAGGGCAACACCATCCCTCACCTGATACACAGAACCAAGAACCAGCATCCTTCTCAACGTTGCCACTTTCCTGGAGATGAACCCATTTTTTGGATAAGCCCTGTATTTTCCCCAGTAGAGAGCACACAACAGCACGCCCTGCAACCCTCTTTTTTGCTCAAAAGGGCTCAAAATTAATACAAATAGATGACAACAGTCGCTACTCACATCTCACCAGCCTTCACATTTTGTCATCGGGAGGAAGCTTGGAGCAACGTGGTCTGGTGGGAGGCGTCCCTGTCCGGGGCAGGAGGTTGGAACTGGATGGTCTTTGAGGTCCCTTCCAACCCAACCCATTCTGTGACTAAGCCAGGAGAATATTTCAGCATATTTCCAAACAATTAATGAAAATACTGATGAAAAGGCAACGTTTCTGCCAGATGATGATTCTCCCCCGTTGACAGCAATTAAACTATCGGTTACCCATTTCAGAGCTGTCATTTTAACCCAGTGCCTTGTGCAACCCTTCCCTAACTCCAATTTACATGACAAAAACAAACAAACAAAAAAATGACACTCTTTTTTTTCCTCGCTCTTCCTTAAAAGATCTGCAAACTGAGCTTTTTACCATTCTGCTTCATGCCCGAGGGCGGCAGTCGAACCGACTTCGCCCAAGCTCCCCCTCTTGCCTTTATTTTTAAATAGTGGTGTTTTATTAGCGCTTTCCCAGTCTTCTGGAATTTATCCAGCATTCAGGAAAGATTTAAATCAAAACGCAGCAGGCTCACAATCTCCTCGGCTGATTATTTTAGGATCCCGAGGTGCAAATTACCCACAACTGCTGATTTTAAGTGGGTTTGCTAGATGTCTAATAGCCTCTCATCAGCCTTGGCCTGGAAAGCAGCTCATCATTCCCACACAAGTGTCTCACTTAACTCCTTCCCAAATACACTTTATAAACCCAACCTTCTATTTGTTTTCTTCTTTTCTCTCCGCTGTCTTTTAAAAATTTCAGTCCCGAGGGCTGGTTTCCTCCTCTAATCGGGGGTTGGTGTTTACCCAAAGTTAAAATAACCAAATTGCCGCGTTTTGATACCTGCCTAAATCATCCAGCTCTCAACAAAACTTCCCAAATCTTTAGCAGAGCTGCTATTTTAAATCCCTCAGGCTACTCGGGGCCCGTATTAAATACAACCCAGCCACGGCGATAGCCATCCCCTGGCAACCCCCTAAAAAAAGTCAACAAAATGACCCGACAGCTTCTCCTCTTCCCGGGGAACTAATACCGACTTCTTTTCCTTGGGGATTGACCAGAATATTAAACATCTCCTTATCTTTCACTTAAGGCTTAGAGGAATGGTCACGTTACCAGTCAAGTGCTTCTTTGGCACAAATAACTGTTTCTTTTCGAGGAGTTAAAAAGAGGTCAGTGCTGGAAACAAAGCAAGTTTGATCTCTCCAGTGTCCCTCTGCCAACAAAGCTGGAGACTCCTCTCTGGCTGCCGAGAGGAGCCAGCACAAGGGGTTCGAATCAGCAAGAAGAGCAGCCCATGTAAAGTCCTCGTATCTCTGATGACTGGGAAGCTCTCGGATCATATCATCTGATTTTCTGCACAAGGGGTCAACTTCTTCCAAGTATCATGAAATCACGGAACGGTAGGGGTTGGAAGGGACTTCTGGAGATCATCTCCTTCAGCCCCCGGCCAGAGCAGGGCCACCCAGAGCAGGTTGCACAAGAACCCATCCAGGTGGGGTTTGAATGTCTCCAGAGAAGGAGACTCCACGACCTCTCTGGGCAGCCTCTGCCAGAGTTCTGACAACCTCACAGGAAAGAAGTTCCTCCTCATATCTAGATGGAACTTCCTACACTCCAGTTTGTGCCCATTGCCCATTGTCCTGTCACCAGGCTCCACTCAGAAGAGTCTGGCCCCATCCTTGACACCCGCCCTTTAGACATTGCTCAGCATTGATGAAAACCCCTCTCAGTCTGCTCTTCTCCAGGCTGAACAGCCCCAGGTCTCTCAGCCCTTCTCTTCAGAGAGATGCTCCATCATCTTCATATCCTCCACTGGACTCTCTCCAGCAGTTCCCTGTCCTTCTGGAACTGGGGGATCCAGAACTGGTCCCAGTGCTCCAGATAGGGCCTCACCAGGGCAGAGCAGATGGGGAGGATGACCTCCCTCCGCCTGCTGGCCATGCTCTTCTTGATGCACCCCAAGGGGTGCTTACCCTCTTGGTAACCAGCATTTCTTCTTCTTCAGAGGTTACCTTCACCATTTTCCTGGGCATTTCTTTGAACTGAAGCACACATGGAGGTCAAGTCATAGTCATCTACAAGGTGAGGATGGAGTTATGGTGCCTTGCTCCAAGCACGGCACCTCCTAGTACTTTTTGCTTCCCACTTGGCCAGTTTAGATCACATGTCACCGAGTGACAACGTGCAATAAAGCACATTTAAGAATTTCAATTCTCTAAGTAACCAAAAAATAAAATAAAATCTCGTAATAAAATTGTACAGTAAAATGTTCTGAACATTAAAATGTCAGCAGCCAAGAACCGCTGATATCTTTCTAAAGCTGTTTGGAAGCCATTTGCTCATAGCAAACCTTGTGGTAATTGTATAAAAACAGGATTTTTAAGAGCCAGAGCTTCTGTGTCCCTGCTGCTTATTCCTTATTGAAGTCCTAATCCTGGTTCAGTCGTAGCTGGTTACTATGGAAATGGTTAAATCAGAGCCCCAACAGTGTGACTTCCCGTAAGAAACAAACACAAAGAACAAAATTGCCTCTGAAAAATAAAACACCTTGGTTTCTGTCCACGCTTCTGAAAAATAACCTCACTTTTCCAAAAGGAAAAGTACCTTTTTTTTTTAAAACAATTGTGTTGCTTATAAACAAGCACTAATATTTCTTCCCTTCAGATAACCCAAAAATGATTCCTAAGAGGCTGTGGTTTGCTGGTTTTAAAACACTTATCACGGTCTCAGAACCCACGTGTTTGTGTTGGGAACGTTGCTGTTAAACAGCAAAGGCCGGAGAACGTGCGACACAAATATGCCCCCCGAGATCAGAACTCCAAACTTTTTGTTGAAGAAACTGCAGATGTGAAAAAAACACGGAGTTTCGAGCCAATGTAGAAAGTTTGAGGGGGAAGAAGTTGGCACTTCTGAGCAGGAAGAACGAGACCTTTCAAAGCCTGAGCACTTTTTCAGGCAACGAAGAGTGAGAAAAGCCAGGAATAAGTTTCTCCATCCCAATCCAACAGGAACATCATTAACTCCTTTTCACGTATGACATTATCAAAACCAAATTGAAGCTACATCAAACAAGAGCATTGGGGGAAGTTGGCTGATCCTCTGAGGACACATAGAGGTTCCCTCTAAGAGTTTTGCTCAAAACACTGTTTCACACCAAATTCCCTTGGCAACAACCATTTCGGATCAATTCTTCCCATTCTTCTCCAGGCCCTGAATAAGTTTAAATGATATTTCATTCTCCATCCTCACCCTGGGGATTTTTGACTATACCGACCCAACCAGGTCACTGCAGCCCACACAAGATGCTGCTCCAATGCCATTACCCATTTTCTTGATGATGGACACATGCACACGTTGGTGTCCCTCACATCAAGTGGTTATTTGAGGTGCTCTACCAGTGTCCTCAAATCTGCTGGCCAAGCATCTTCAATAATTCTCCTTATTAATGCAAAACACTTCCCTTCACATCAACTCACCCTTCGCAACGAAGCCACGTGAAGACAAACGGTGTGAAGACACATCACACTGCTAAGAAATGGAGGTCCCCTCCCTGAAGGAGTTCAAGGCCAGGTTGGATGGGGCTATGAGCAACCTGGTCTAATGGGAGGTGTCCCTGTCTAGGGCAACAGTTGAAACTGTATGGTCTTTAAGGTCCCTTCCAACAACCAGAGCCACCACCACCTTCAACAGAGCAAATACCCTTTAGGGACTACTTAACTCCTAGCCTACAGGGACCATCCATCCTTGAAACGGCAGAGCAAAAGCACTTGGAGATGGGCAGTAAAGCATCATTCCCTAAAACCCACTAAGACAAGTACGGATACATGCAATAGAAGGTTTTATGGGTTTTCCAGACTGCATTCAGAGCCCCAACACGTTTGAGAAGATTGAGCCAACCCCTTTAAAAAGCTGGCAGAAAGTAGAGAAGACCATCACAGCTGGTTCTACCAACCACCAAACTTCTTTATTTGAATAAGACAGGTTATAGTGCTTGCAAGAGTCACCTCGTCCTCCAATAAAAGCTGCTGATTTACAGGACACAACGTTCAGGAATCAGCCGAATCTCTACCAAAAAAGGGGTTTTAACTCAAGAATTCCTTCCGTCTGCGCCAGAGAAACTGCACCTGTTTTAACCCCCATTTTATCTCCTTCAGTAATTCATATATTTCCTTTCTACTATCCGGGAAAACAAAAATAACTTTAAAAAAAACCACCTGTTAGTCATATTCGAGCCAAGAAGCCACCACTGCCTTTAAGTGACGGGGATAATATTCCACTTTTCTTCTTGTTCTCCTCTGGGGTGGGAGGGAAGAGAGGACCAGGCTGGTTTGGTTGGGTTTTAGAAGCATTTCAGTGAGTTAATGTGTCACTTCTGTTGGTCTCAGATAAAAGCAGAAACAAAAGCAAATGCTACACATGGGCAGTTTCATTTCTTCAAGGAAGAAAAAAAAAGAAAAAAAGAAAAAAAAGAGACTACAACCAGATTTGTGTTTATAAACCAAGACCTTCCTGAAATATTAAAGGTCTTCTGTAGCCAAGAAGCTCCACACCCGAATCCTCCCGATCACAAATTTATATATAAATTGGAAAAAAAAAAAAGTTAGATAAACTACACAAAGTTTCACAAATGTAAATCACAGCTTCACATGTGCTAATTAAGCAGCGCCACTCGGGTGCATGACAAACCTAACTCTGCATTTTTGGAGCTGATGATTAACCTATTTTCTGGAGGTCTCTTTTTCTTTTTTTTTTTTTTTTTTTACCCCTCTTCATAAATTAAACAAAAAAGCCCGTTGAAAGACAACGGCAGCCAGATTTTCCTTGGCTTTTTTGCATTCCACTGGGTTCTCCCGGGCAGAAAGATCCTGGGGAAACGATGGACATCACCAGGATCATCTCATCTTCATGATTATTGTAAATTATTTACTTGGAGATAAACTTTAAGAGGAAATGCCTCTATAACTAACAGCAAACTGATGCTCGTGTTCAAAAACACCCGAGAGGAGATGCCGGGAAGAGAAACGAACCTACAGGGTTGGGAAATAAGGATTTCACCCACGGTACAAACCCAGGTGTTTACAATCCAGCATCAAACATGGTTTGAAATACACTCTTCTGGGATTTCCACAAGGTCACGGCCACAGGGGACTCCCAAGACACCAAAACAGTCGAGGACACAACGTTTAATCAAAAAAACAAAATTTCCTGTCAGAAATAGGGACACAAAGCCTCCTCTGAACCTTTCCTTCTCCATTCTCCGCCGGGCAGCACCGAGCCACCTCCACCCACCCCAAAGTATCAGGGTGAAAATTCAGTTCAAGGACTCACACTTTTTGGATCAGAAATAAGTATTTTCACTCAAGCTTCATACCTTTAGTTCATCGAAGCAGGCAATGACCAAGCAGTGCTGGGACCCCAAGTCCTGACCTGCTTCAGCCTTGTTTTTACAGCGCAACATGCACTTTTGTTTCAAGCAAAGAGCTTGTTTCTTCCAAAGAGCTATGGAAGAAGATAAAGTACTCAAAAGCTGAGTTTTACATCACTTTTTTTTCAAAAGGCACCAAATATAAGCAGTCTCCTATATTGGTGTGTCTCCATTCCCAAGTTTTAAAGAGTCTGACAACCTTTGTGAGCGTTTAATTGTTCTTTCATCTCATCAGGTGAGATGCTCCAAGAGTTGTAGCAACACACCAACAATTGAGATGATGGACCCAGCAGTGAATACAGCCCCGAGTAAAAAACATGGAAGTTTAGGATAAATAGCCAACATGGAAAATGGGCAAAACAAAGAAGCATTAAGGGCTCTTCCAGAAAAGGTCACCAAGAACCTTGGCTATCTGTCTCCTTGAGAAATTGCCTGGAAAACCACTGGATTCCTCAGTGCCACAGGGGAAAGTGGTGGAGGTGCTTCCAGGGAAGAGCATCGTGGTCCAAACTCTCCCATGGGGATGTCCCCACGGGGAAGAGCAGCATCCATATAGAGGGGGATGAGCTCAGATGAACCCACAGCTCCAACAAGCACATTTCCCCCATAGTCACATCTAATTTCCACCACTCTGCAAGCTTTAAGATGGGAAGGAGAATGTTGCTTTAAGTGGGAGAAAAAACAAGCCCTACACGTTCACCTCAAAACCAAAAAAAAAGGAAAAATGCAGCTTTTTCAAGTCCCCAAATTCCTTGCACAGCCACAACCAACCAGAAATGAGATGGGAAGGGAAAAAGGCTCCTCTTCCACCTGCATCAAAGTGGGAGGCTCCAGGAGGGAACGAGCACAAAGGGATTCCCACAACCAAGCACAGCTTGGTTTATTTGATTAACTTTCAAATCATGTGGAATAAAATGTTTTGCCTGTCCATCTGCTCGACGGCTGCGCTGAGTAATCCCGACCTACGCTGCGTCTTGCCAACGAGGTCAATGATGTCATCTTCTCACCGCCGTCTTCTGGAGAGGCAAGAGGTAGGGATTGAAAAGCTTTGGCAGCACTAATTGCTGCTGGTTTCAGGATGGGAGGGATTTCCCCAGCTTGCCCAGGTCCCAGAAGGTCCCCGCCAGACTTGTAGCAGGTCATCAGCCTCCGTGGTGCAATTTATCCATCAAGAATTGATGGTGAGACCAGCCAACCCTTGAGAACCGGGAGTCCGGAGCAATGCATTGAAAAAAAGCAAGTTTGGGGAAGTCCAGCATCTCCCAAGGGTGAAGAGAAGCACTGCAGAGTGCACTTGGTGGAAAACCTCAATCTCAAGTGCCTTTCAAAATTCATTATATCCATTATCCCAGATGCCTCCATGCCAGCTCCATGTCGTTACTCAAAATAATCCCATCACACTCCATACCTGACCAATGACTGTCAAAGCCTTGAAACAATATCTCACCCAGCTTCCCAGACCATCAGCCTTGGACCAGTGAAAAGACTCCTTTCAGGTTGGCCTTGCTAGAACTGCCATCCTGCAGCTTGTCCCCTGCTGAAGTCACCCATCACCTGTCCATCACAGTCATCCACATCTTCCCATCGCCGGCGCTCACCTCACCCCGTGAGAAACCACTTCAAGGACTCGCCCTCCCACAAAAATTAAACCCAACCAACCAACCAGAAAAGAAAAAAAAAAAAAAAAAAGCCAGTTAAGCTTCCTGAACCAGTTCACAGTGGGGTCAAACACATGCCAGCACAGGCAGGACGCGGCCACAGGAGGATCCACTTGGAGGGGTGTAAAAAGTTGTTAAAATTCCAACCTACGGCCACGATTTGAGATGCACAAAAGCCAAGAAGAAAGGTCCGGCCAATGTCCTCCTCCCCACCCCTCCTATTAATCAGATCCAGGAATCAAAGGAGACAGAAACAAAGCGTTTCCTTTTTCCTGCTGGGTTAGTTTTAACCTGCTTCGGTTTGTTTTAACCTCAGCTCAAGGAAGAGAGCACCAAAAAGCAGGACCACGGTCCTCCCCCGTGCTTCCATCTGTGGGACAGCATCTCAGAACTAGAGAGGAAGGAAAAATACTTGTATTTATTTGGCTCCCTCACGTAAAACCTGTCAAACAGCGCAGGGAGGAGACAGCTGTGACCGTCACTTCTTTCCAGTGATGGTGGCAAAGAGCTGTGAGTGATAAAAATGTGGAGTCCTGACTGTAACCGCCGACTTCGCGCATCCTCAACGGAAGCAAAACGGCCCAATTTCATACAAAAGCAAGTACAACTCCTGATTTCACAGGTCTGTCACCAGCCACGCACAGAAAAACACCATTCACCATAAGCTTTTACTTCCCACCTTTTATTTGGGGTGGGTACAGGGTCGTTTTAAGTAATTCTTGGGACTCCTCAAATCCCAGACCTTATTTCCCAAGCCTGGGAAATTTCTGAACACACGGTCACAAAAGGTTTCCAGAATTTAAGAAAAACCAAGATAAACCAAAATCACCAAACCGTATTTCACACTGACCACAAGACAAACAAAACGACTGTTGGAGAATACATTGTTTCTTAGGTTTTACTACTGAATATTCCTTGTGGATACCAATCAAGGAACCAGCCAAGGACCTCACTGCAGGCACCAAGAAACACCCAAGATCTCCAACAAACTCCTGATCCCCATTAATGCCCCGTTGACCCCAGAACCCCAGGGATTCCCAAGCTTCAGCACCCCAGGTTACACCAACAAAGCTCTGGAGAACCCTCTTGTCTCAAAGTCAACCACGTTCATGGGGTGGAATCGCAGACAAGAGCCTGGAGGAACATTTTGGAAGGTTTGATGATTGATGGCTCCTGTCTGCTCGCTGTGTGCTTACAATCATAGAATGGTTTGGATGGGAAGGGACCTTAAAGATCATCCAGTGCCACCCCCTGCCCTGGACAGGGAAACCTCCCACCACACCAGGTTGCTCCAAGCCCCCTCCAACCTGCCCTTGAACCCCAACAGGGATGGGGCAGCCACAGCTTCTCGGGGCAACCTGGGCCAGGCTCTCACCACCCTCACCCCAAACAAGTTCTTCCCCACAGCTCAGCTCCATCTCCCCTCTGCCAGGGTCAAACCCTTCCCTCTTGTCCTAGGGCCCCCCTCCCTCACAGAGTCCCTCCCCAGCTTTCCTGGAGCCCCTTGAGGGATTGGAAGGGGCTCCAAGGTCTCCATGGCCTCCTCTGGCCCTGCTCCAGAAGGCCCACGTCCTTCCTGTGCCTCGCTGGTGGGAAGCACAATCATTTTGTCTATGGGTTTCCATCTCCAGCCGTGTCAGCGCTGCCACGACACTTTATTACTTCCCTAATAAAGCCCAAATAGAAACGAAGCCTTTGTAGCCCTAAACGCACGTTTTCTTCTCGCCCTGATAACTTTACTACACTCCGTTTCCACAGCAACTCTTTCCTCAGCCGCTTGGTTCTTTGCCGTCGGGAACTCGAGGCTGCTTTGGCCCATCAAAATAAAAAAAAAAAAGCAGAAAACAAACAAAAAGAAAACAAAAAACCCAAAGAAGAGCAGCAAGCCAAGCTGACGGACCACACACCGGAGAGATGAGTGAGATGGGAAGAGTCCATCGGCATTCGCAGGTTGACCAAGTCTTCAGGAAAGCCAGGAAAATAGATGGGAAGGTTCTTCATCCACGGTGGCCAGAGAAGGAAATGAGTGGCTCCATGACCTTCCTCCTCC
This sequence comes from Scolopax mira, assembly GCA_004320125.1. Lineage (NCBI taxonomy): Eukaryota > Metazoa > Chordata > Aves > Charadriiformes > Scolopacidae > Scolopax > Scolopax mira. The sequence goes on along the minus strand of BJBW01012449.1, from coordinate 10,359 downwards.
TCCTCCCTCTCTGGCAGGCGTTGGAGGAGCAGGGAAGCGAAGCAAAAGCCACGTTAAACAAAAGCTTGGGCTGCGGCCAAAGCTCATTATATTTTCTTCCTCGACGTGAGACGCGACACAACGGGGAAAGCTTTAGCGCAGGGATGTGGAGAGGAGCAAGTGGGGGACCCAAAAACAGCCAAAAGGGAAGGCTCCTGCTTTTTTTGGCCTCGTTCGAGGCTTTTTGGGCAAAAGAGCAGGAGAAAAAGTCATTATGGTCGTTAGGGTATTGCATGACGAGGGTTCAGTGCCCACAAAAGGCATCTCCAGTGCCCAGAGGCTGAGCCCGAGATGCTCCAGCATCTCCCCAACAATGATCTCCAACTGTTTTGCTGACGAACACTTTTTCTTCCCGAAATTACAGAAAAAGTACTAAACCACCCACCTTACGAGGGCAGAAAGCGAGGGAGGGCTGCAAGGAAGGAGAAGGTGGAATCTAAATGCAGGAACTATAAATATAGATATATATATGCACTTATATTATATGGACTATATTAAAACACATGCCTACAACAAGCATTTCCACAGAAGCCAACGGCACAACCATCTGCTCTGCTCCCTTGGAAATTCAAACACTACAGACAAAAGATGCTTATTAAGCTGCTTTATACCCTCTCGTGCCAGTTTCATGGTATTTCAAAGCAGAAATCTCATTATTTGTTTGATTTATTATTCTCCAGTATTTTTTTTATTGGGTTTTTTTTTTTTTCCACGCCTAAATACAGCTAAGCATTTTTGAGAGCTCTCCTAAAGCTGGTCCGACAGGGAAGCTGAGCAAGCAGAAAAGGCAGCACCCACTTTTCCTTCCCCCCCCCCTCTTCTCAGTGTCACCTTGGCACAAAATCCTCAACAAATCCCAGGAAAACTGGATTTTTACTGATAAGGACAAAACCCGGGTTCAAAGACCAGTTTCTCCACAGATTCCTGCTGTTTACCTCCGCGCCTCGTGTCGCACGAAGCCGAGGGAATAACCTGAAGCCACCACATTTTGGGCAAAAAGACGGTTGCGTCGCGGAAAGGACAGTAAAATTAAAGGAAAAGAAGAGTAGGATGCACATAATCTGCAAGAAACGGGTGAAATCTGGATATTTACAGAAGATTTCATGTCCTTATTTCGCCTTGTCCCAAACACCCTCTGGCTTCAGGTGCTTCCCATCGTCTTCGCCACCAGCCTGGATCAAACCTTCAAGGGGTTCGATGAAGGACCCATCACACTCCTGAAGGTCATTGGATTTAGGTTTTTTTGTTGTTTGAATTTCAAATTCCTTTCTTCCAGCTGAAAATACATTACCCTTGAAACGTTCGTGCTTCACACGAGACAATCTGAGGAGCAGGATGATTTGCATTCGTGGGATTTATGGAACTAAGGGCATCAGGGAAACAAATGTCGAGCCCTAGTTCATAAAAAGAAATAAATTATTTTAAAAAAAAAAAAAAGATGCTGGGAGTTGTCAAAGGACAAAGAAATCTGAATAAAGGAAAAGCTTTTAGAAGCTTCAAAAATAGAATATGAAAGGGAATCAAGCACTTACATGGGAGGAAAAGCTTCAAAATGACCTTTAAATACATTCTTCTTGTTCAACAAACACTTTCTTGAATTGAACCACAATTTACAAAGCTCAGGATGTTGGATTCCCAGTAATAACCATCCCAGAAGAGACACCAACCTTCAGGCCTGCTCTCCTCTGGATTTGACTCCCAGGGATGTCCTCCGAGGTTTAATAAAGCAGGAGCCCCAATCAAAACGTTTTCCCCAGTTAAATTTCACAAGAAAACTCCCAAATCGGGTTCCCCGATGGCTGAGCTCGCACCGAATCTTTGAGGAAGGTGGTAAAAAATCTCCTTCTCTAAAAACAAAGTCCAATCTCATTTCCTGAAGCTTGTAGAGGCTTGTAGAGGCCTCCCATACCTTGTAGAGGTATGGTAGAGACCATACCAAATATCACCACTCAACATGTGGGGAGAAGAAACACAACCCCCACCAGCCTTCCCTCCTGGAGAAAACCAGGGTTTTTCTATTAAAAAAACCATAAAAGCCCACACCAGGTAATTTAAATAACCTAAAGAACAAGTAGTTACAGTGAAATGAGCACCTTTCCTAAACTTTCTGCTGGTTTCCCCTAGGAAAGTTAACCCTCTGTGTACAAGATTCATGTTGGGCTCCCCACAGGGTTGATGAGGTCACTGGGGGTTTGTATTAAGAACAGAGGGAAAATATTCGGGGTGGTTTTGTCAAAGATTTTGCTCCCAAGTGGAGCTTCTGCTGGGCTGTTCCACCAGGGGTTGGACAAGGTGGCAACGGTTCCTGCTGTGAACAGCATGAAGAAATGGGGAAGAGAACTCTAAAATTATAGAATTGTCCAGGTTGGAAGGGACCTTTCAGATCATCGAGTCCAACCATCAACCCACCACTGACCAAACCCACCACTGACCCATGTCCCTCAGCACCACGTCTGTCCAGCTTTTAAACACCTCCAGGGATGGGGACTCCACCACTGCCCTGGGCAGCCTCTTCCAAGGTTTCACAACCCTTTCTGGGAAGCCCCTTGAGGGACTGGAAGGGGCTCCCAAGGTCTCCCCAGAGCCTTCACTTCTCCAGGCTGAACCCCCCCAACTCTCTCAGCCCCCCCTCCCAGCAGAGGGGCTCCAGCCCTCCCAGCATTTTGCATATGGCACCCCAACCTTCTCTCCCTTCCATTTCCCCACTCCGATTTGCTTTACATCCCCTCACGATCCATCTTTTCCCACTTTCTCATGTCTGCTTGCCATTTTGACCCCAGTGGCCCATTCCTGAACTTCCAAGCCCAGGACAGGACACATCATGGAGCCAAACCAAAAAGAATTGTTACACATCTCCTCCCAGCACTGAGCTGGCTCCATCAGACAACTCCAGTTGCCCAAATCCTCCCCACACCAGGTGGACTTTGCCTCTTCCTCTTTAGAGAAGCCACGAGCTGCATTTTATAGAGAAGGAGAGGAAAAAATAAATAAATCAATCACCCTAAAACCCTAGAAACTGTCAGGGAAACGGATCCCAAAGCTCCTCTCAACACTTTAACCGCTTTCGTCATACGAGGCCTGACCCAGCACCTCCTAAACCTCACCACTCTCCAGCCAACCTGAATTTGGGATGTTTCTTCTCAACTCTCTCCTCTCCCTCATCAACTAAATGGACTCAACAGGAATGTGCCACCACCCCATCACGCCACCAAGTATTTCCTCCCACTTTCAAGAGGGGCCCCCGCACCGGGATTATTTCACCGGTTGGATCAAAGGAGCGGCGCCGGGTAACGAGCAACGTCCGAGATGGTGGTTCCTCTTCTGGGATATCTACAGCTAAAAATAAACAGCTATAGGGGGAAAAAAAAGCACTTAACTCCTTGAGACAAAGATAACGGGCAACTTTCTTGATGTCACTACTTTGCTCCCCAGAGGAATCACAGAATCACAAAATCCACTAGGTTGGAAGGGACCTCTTAAGATCATCTAGTCCTACCAATGAGAAAAAAAGAAAAAAAAAAAAACACACCAAAAAAACCACCCCACACCACACAAAACACCACCCAACACTAATCCATATCCTCAAGCACCACGTCAACTCATCTCTTGAACACCTCCAGAGATGGTGCCTCAACCACCTCCCTGGGCAGCCCATTCTCCAATGTCTGATAACCCTTTCAGCCTATCGAATCCTTTACTAAATATATATACACACATACATGTTTTAACTAAAATAAAAGTCTTCTCTAAGCTAGAAGAACTCACACGCCATATTGGGACACCTAAACCAACTGAAAGTTCCATGACCTTCCCCCTCCCACCCTTTTTTTTTTTTTTTACCAGCCCACTTTTCCTCATCACAGATGGATCCTCAAATCATCTCAGCTCTCAGAAACCTCTTTATTTTTAAGACCATAGAATCCAAGAATGGTTTGAGTTGGAAGGGACCTTAAAGACCATCCAGCTCCAACCTCCTGCCCTGGGCAGGGACACCTCCCACCACACCAGGTTGCTCCAAGACCCTTCCAACCTGCCCTTGAACCCCTCCAGGGATGGGGCAGCCACAGCTTCTCTGGGCAACCTGGGCCAGAGACAAGCTTTGATTTCTCAGGTGCCTCCAGACACATCCAGGACGTGGACCCGTTGGAAGAATTGCCATTACATGGTGATTTTAACAGGGTTGGCAGCAAGGTAAGCTCCAGTCCATGCCATACCCGAGCAAAGCCTTCTTCTAACTCCAAACTGGGCAGATGGGAACGCATCAGAGAACCGGTTTCAAGGGCAACCTGCAGACAAGCATCTCATAAATGCAAGTAACTCCAGTTAATTATCAACTTGGCTCAGCAGAAAGCCAAGGTTATGGAAATACAGCTCCTTGAGGAGAGGATCCACAAGAAAACTCAGGTTTTTCAGATAGGAAGGGACGAAGGGTCCACTTCAACCGGTCAGCGGTGACCAACAGAGCTCTCTCGTGACCTCTGATCTAGGAGAAGGGATTTGTTTTCTGCTCCAAACACCATTTTTGGACTGAGCCCTTCCATTAAGCTTCCCCAAAAAGCCACAGCCTGATCCGTAGCACAAGGATTTTATGGCCAAGGTGGTGCAAGAACGTTTAGCTTCCCATGGGAAGCTCCACACCGTTGGGCTCCTATTTTAATTCGGAAAAAATGCTATTAAATAAGTGTTATTGAAACTCAGCCCCGGAAACTCTCCATCCTGAAAAATATCCCTAGTTCTGCATATCTCACTGCTGGTCAAACAGCTCCAGTTTGCTCCAGCAAGCACCTGCAGGACCTCAGTGTGTGCAAAGACGGAGTCACCTCCAGCCAGGTGGCTTTAAACAGATTCAGGAGACCTCGTTCTCCCCTTTTGCTTCAAAACAAATAGTTTGGTGACAGTCAGGAACAGTTAAATTAAGACACTAAGTATAATCGTGTTAAGCTAAAGCTTAAATCAGGCAACAGTTTTTCTTCAGCTGAAAAGTTTTCCTGAGAAACGCAAACGGAACCTTTTAATCTGATTTTCAGCCATCAGGCAAGGAAAAAAAAAAAAAATACAACCAAAAACCAGAAAAGATAATCAGGGCTTTAGCACACGATACTGCAAGGATAAAACCTCAGCACCATCATTAGCATCTGCATAACGAGCTTTGGGCAAAAAGAGAGCAGTTTAACAGTCACGTGGCTTTTACTGTCCACACTCAGTCACTGGAAAAATAAAAGCCCCGGGAAGAATCCCCTTCTTCAACCCCACAAACACCACCCTTTAGGGCTGTAATTTCAGGACAAGGCTGTCCCCATTTCCCCCGCCCCTCCCCGCTGCAGGATGGTGGGAGCTGGAATCCTTAACTACTTAAAAATAACAAAAAAACCCCACAAAACCCAAAAAACACAACAACTAAAAAAAAAAAAAACCCACTTAAATTTGAAAAGAACCTACGTCACCACTTGACCTTTCCCGAGGCTCCCGGCAAAACAAACTTGGTGGGGTTTTCCTGTTAATTGAAGGTGGCAGCAAAAACATGAGCGAAGCCGGTCACTTACATAAGCTGCCCTTCAGAAAGACTTTTATTTCCCCTTAAAAAAACCAAAATGAAGTCCTAAGTTTGGCAGAAAACACGCACAGCCCTGTTCCAGGCGACAGCGTTTCCCTGAGGGTTTCTTCTCTTCCTTCAGGGCTGGTCCCATCAACTTTTTGTTGGAGTCTCTACTGGTTTCTAGATAACAAGACAATTGGGGCTTTTTTTTTTCCTCCCCCCTGATTCACAGAATCACACTGAATCCCAGAATGCTGTGGGGTTGGAAGGGACCTCTGGAGATCATCTCCTCCAACCCCCACCCAGAGCAGGTCCCACAGGAACGTGTCCAGGTGGGTTTGAATGTCTCCAGAGAAGGAGACTCCACCACCTCTCTGGGCAGCCTCTGCCAGGGCTCTGCCACCCTCACAGCAAAGAAGTTCCTCCTCATGTTGAGATGGAACTTCCCATGTTCCAGTTTGTGCTCATTCCCTCTTCTCCTGTCCCTGGGCCCATCCTCCTGACACCCACCCTTGAAGGATTTAGAGGTGTTGATCAGATCCCCCCTCAGTCTTCTCTCTTCCAGACTAAAAAGCCCCAAGTCCCTCAGCCTTTCCTCATCAGAGAGATGTTCCAGGTCCCTCAGCATCTTTGTCACCCTTTGCTGGACCTTCTCCAGCAGTTCCCTGTCCCTCTGGAACCCGGGAGCTCAGAACTGGACCCAGTGCTCCAGATGGGGCCTCATCAGGAAACGTGCTTCCTAATGATTCTTCACCAACGTCACGGTAAGATACCAGAGACTTGGAGGAATTTCTAAACCTTACTGTGAAATGCATCCACCTTGGATATCTTACCTTACAACCAGCTTGAGCTGCTTAAATACCTCCTGGACCTGCCAGGAAGCTCAATTAGGTGTGATTTTTTTTTTCCACCCTTCTGCCAGCCGTTGGTGGATTTCCTCCTGAGTGATCTCACCTGCAAACCCCGTCATCAAACTGGTTGGGTCCTTCCCAAGACTTTCACCATCTTTGAGCCAACCCAAACCCTGGCAGAGGGTGCAGGGGGACAGAGGAGAAGGGGGGACCTGCCAATCCTGGCCCACTTGCCACCAAAAAACACTCCTGGGTTTTTGCAGGTGAGAAGATTTTGTGCTTTCCACGGCGTTCCTGCACATTTAGGGAAGGGCTACTTGATATCTGACAAGGAGCTTCCTTCAGTTGAGGATTTCTTTCCAAATTACACTTCATTTTCGTGGGAAAGTGATGCTCCTCTTTCCCCAGTTGGTGAGGAAACAAGCGAGGTAATACCAAAGTGAGAATATAGAAAACAAAACCCAAAAGGAAATTGTGTGCCAGCCCATGGTTATCCCACATCCTGAGCCAGGCACACAGGTTCTTTTTTTCCCCCCCTCTAGGAAAAACAAAAACATCCCAAAACTCAGGGAAAGTCACCGAGATGATTCAGAGGGATTTTTATACAAGAAAAAGCTTCACAGACCACAAGGTACATCTGGGAGAGAGAGAGGGAGAGCACTATAAAACCCTAAACACCAACACAGAATGATTTATTATTTTGTGTTTCTCAACAGGGCCGTGTGAGAGAGGATCCAAGGCAACGGTCACTTCATGGGTTTTAACCAAAAGAGGCAGTTTTGGCATTAAATGGTGGGGCTCTGCCTCAGGGGGCTGCAAAAGCCCGCAGTAAAAAGGGATTCAGAAAGGTTTGGAAGGGTCTAGCAGGAGCCACGGTGGGAATTATCCTCGAAGGCAGCGTTCCTGGTGCCTCACGTGAGAAAGGAAAAGTGGAAAAGGAGTAAAAATGTTTCTCACAGGGACCAAACCAGAAAATCTCACCCCAAAATTTAAAAAAAAAGAACAAAAAACCAAAAAACACACCACAAAAACCTGCAGTAATTAAGCAGATAATCACAACACCCCACGTTCTCCACCCTCCATCTAAATTCACCAGACTGAAGAGAAAAGGAAGAGCTTTTCTTTTGGAAAGAGCTTTTTCTTTTCAACAGGTTTTCTTCTCGGGAAGGTTCTATCCCACTTTTTGTGGGGCTGTATCCCACTTTCTCCTTTTGGAAAACTCAGCTTTCCCTTAATAACCACCGTCTGAAGGCGACAGATGTAGCAGAAACACGTGGCCCGGCCACCAAAGTCACCACCACACGGACCTCCAAGAGAAGGTCCTTGGTGGTGGGACAGGACAACTTCTCACGCTACCAGACCGTACTAACCCGGATCAACAAATTCAGGGTGAGGCAGCAGAAGGGGAGGAGAGCCTTATTAACCCAAAAAAGGAAAATTAAGTAAGGCCAGGACATGCCAAGACACGTTGGAGCGCGGCTGCCTCCCTCAGTGGGCGCTGCCAAGGTAGTAATTGCCAAGTTTCTCAAGCTTACTCCATCCTTCTTTCACCCCCAATAAAATAATAATAATAATATCATCTCGATTTTAATATTCTCATCATCATCATCTCAATTTTAATATTCTGACCTCAGAATTTGTGGGGGAAACAAGGACAGGCAGGTAATAATAAGCTGGAGTTTTCTGGGTGAGGATTCAACCCGCCCCAAACCTTTTCAAGATAAATTCCTCAAGAATCAAAGCCGGGTATTTTGCTGCCACCAGCACCTTGTACAACACAAGATTTACAGTATTCAAGAAAAAATATCCCAATTTATGGCCCCGGCTCTGGTCAGGAAACCCAAACGGTTCCTCAAGACCCACACTAAAGGGTCTTGATGACTCTATAGAAGACATCTCTATGGAAGACTCTTCTATGGAAGAGAAGTTGAAGGCCCAGAAAGCACCAGGGAAATATTAGTGTGTTATTAATTAACGCCGGGGTGAATCTCTTGTTTTCATCCTCGTTACCAAAGCCAGGTTGCAGCCTGGATTTCAGCTGTGACGCAAACACAAAGTCAACGGGGGAAGAGAACCTCAAAAAAATTCAAGAGGTTTAATCAGAGGTGGTGGGGTTTTAGCAGAACCCGGGGGCACCATGGCAAAGGCAGAACAGAAGGGCAAGAGGAAGCCCAAGGCCAGCAGGGAACCCACACATGGGGCCAAGGAGACCCAGTATCATCACTGGAAGGGGGGGTCACCCAAATCCTGAGACCCCTCTTCCTCAGATCTACCCCAGACCCTCTATGACCCCCACAAAATCCTCAGACTTATCCCAGACCCTCTCTGGCTCCCCCAGTATCCTCACACGCACATCAGATGCTCTATGGCCCCCTCAACATCCTCAGAGACACCCCAGACCCTCTCTGCCCCCCCCCCAATATCCTCAGACCCTCTCTGCCCCCCCCCCAATATCCTCAGACCAACCCCAGACCATCTGTGACCCCCCAGCATCCTCAGATACCCCCCCACTCCAATATCCTCAGACCCACATCAGATGCTCTATGACCCCTTCAACATTCTCAGACCCACCTCTGTAACCCCCCAGTGGCCCCCCAATATCTCTAGGCTCTCTGTGACCTCCCAACACCCTCAGACCCTCCAAAGCCCACCCTCAGGTCCTCTGCCCCCCTAAAAGGCCTGCTCCAGCCCCTCTGTGGCCTCCCAACATCCTCAGACCCCTTGCCCCCCCAAAAACGCTCCTTCTAGGCCCTCTATGGTCCCCCCCAACACCTTCAGACCCCCTGTCCCCCCACCCTCAGGCCCACCTCAAACCCTCTCCCCTTCCCCACACCCCCAGGCCCACCTCAGACCCTCGCACCCTCCACCGCCCACCCCGCCCCGCCATGCCCCCACCCACCTGAAGCGTCCGCTGCCTCAGGGCCCGCAGCCTCTCCCGCCGCCGCCGCGCCTCCTCCTCCAGCCTCCCCAAAGCCGGGTCGGCCGCCGCCTCCTCCGCCTCCACGCCACCGCCGGGCGCCGCCATCTTCTTCCCTCCTCCTCCTCCTCCGCGGCAGGCACACACGCCGTACAGCCTCCAGCGCGCATGCGCTCTCAGGCACCACCCATCCACCACTGGGCGCCGCCATCTTCTTTTCTACTCGACGACAGGCACACCCGCCGTACAGCCCCCAATACGCATGCGTCCCCAGGCACAACCCATCCACCGCCGAGCGCATCGATGGGCTTAGACGGCGCTGGGGGGGGGGGGGTGCGCAATCGTAAGAAGCGGGGGGGCAACAAGGAGCGGCCGGGGGGGGTGTGCATAAAAAAAAAAATCACAATAAATTACATAAAAATAATAATTTAAAAGGAAAGATAACCCCGCATCCACCTCCTCCGCCCTGCCATCCTTATTCCCCCGCCCTCCCAGGGCGTGCAAGGTTTAATTGGGGGGGGATAATTATTTGGGGGGGGTGGGAAGGGAGGTAAAATGCTTCCCCCCGCCTCGCTTTTACCTTCTGTTTTATCTTACCCCTTGGGCTGCCGGGATTTTACCCTTTTTACCTTCCCCCCCCAGCAGCAGGTACCCGGTACGGGGCGGGGGGGCGGTGACAGGGCCCCCCCCCCCGTACCTGGGGGAGGGCTCGACGGGGGGGGGGTGTGGGGGGGCGGAGCTGCCCGCCGTACCGAGCCGTGCCGGCCCGGCATGGCTTCCCGGGAGCGGCTCTACGAGCTTTGGATGCTCTACTTCGCCAAGGTGAGGGCGGCACCGGGGACCCCCCCCCGGGGAAAGGAAGGAGGAAGGGGAGGGGGGGGCAGCACCCCTTTACCCCCTCCTCCCCCCCCCCACCTGCTTCCCCCCCCACCGGAGTGCCCGCACACCCCCCTGTTTGGATTTGGGGGGGGGGAAGTGGGGGGGTTGCACTCCTTTGGGCGTATCGCACCGCCCCA